>PKML01050902.1:228372-304006 GCA_002933935.1 Eutrema yunnanense
CAAACTTTATGTTTGCCGAACTCCAACAGTTCGTATTTCCTAAGTCAAACTTCACGTTTGCCGAACTACAACAGTTCGAATTTTTTAAAAGCCAAACTTTATGTTTGCCGAACTCCAACAGTTCGTATTTTTCAGCCAAACTTTATGTTTGCCGAACTCCAACAGTTCGTATCTTTTAAGTCAAACTTTACGTTTGCCGAACTCCAACAGTTCGTACCTTTTAAGTCAAACTTTACGTTTGCCGAACTCCAACAGTTCGTATTTTTCAAGTCAAACTTTCTGTTTGCCGAACTACAACAGTTCGTACCTTTGACCACAACGGTCTCCATATCAACGTCCTGGCCAGGCGATCAAATAAGCCGGGCTTAGCTCGCACGCATCCTCATGGTGCAATGGATAACACACTTTCCACATTCAAAGCCGAGACCAGTCTCGCACCAACTTCTCAGATTATCCGAGCCACATAAGCCGAGTCCGTCTCGCACACTCGGATTCAATGTGAGAAACCTAGAGCATATTAAGATGAGCTGTTCACGTACTCTTAAGTTAAACTCTAGGGTCAAGCCGAACGTCTCTCCTCGCAAATTCAAGCCGATTTCTCAACAGTCGCAAAATTAGTAAGCCGATTTCTCAACAATCGCAAAACTATTAAGCCGGTTTCTCAACAATCGCAAAACCAATAAGCCGATCTACAAAATGGATTGCCGACCTCGAGCAGGTTCAGTCAAACTTGTCCTCTTCACCCGGCTAAGACCGTACTGTTTACGGCACCACTATGTACGACAAGTTTTAAAAGTTCGTATAAAGTACGACTTCAAAAATACAAAAACCCAACTTAGAAATGACTTAGAAAACGACTAAGTACAACATTCGAAACCGACTCAAGGATACTGAGAAAGGCTTGCCGAACTCGAATAAATACACAAGCCATACTGATCTCAGTTCTAACCGAGCTAAAGAATACTCCTTAGAAATTCACCGAACTCATAAACTCCCTCGCCGAACTGAGGGGGGGACCAATTGTTAGAGGGGGGATTAGCACCCCCTGGTTTAACTCGGTTCGAACCGAGACCGGTTCAATCAAGACCGGTTTACAATGGTTCGGATCAAGGACAAATCAGCCCAAAAACATTGTGCCAAGCTCGGAATCTCGCTAAGCCCATCTCGGCCAACGATCTAGGCCCAGTGCGAGCCCTGTCCGTTACAACAGATAATAACCGGAATATTTCCTCTTTTTCCGCCGATCTCGGAAATGGAAATATTCCCTTCGACTGAGTCTTCGAGATATTAGGAAGATATCCTTATCTCGGAGAGAAAACCGGAATATTTCCTTCTCCTAATCAAACTTGGAAAAGGAAATATTCTCCCTTCAAACCGCCTCAAGACAATATAAATAGAGGAGAATGCTCATTCATCCAGACATCCACAACTTCGGCAGAGACAGAGAATACAAGAGAGCTCATTACCGATCTCGAACCCTTTTTTGTCTTTGCCTTTTTACTTAAACTCTGTTGTAACGCCGACTTAGATCAATAAACGAGATTCCGACTAAAAGTACTGTTTTACCCCTTTTTGTGTGATTTACGGATCAACAATATACATTCTTTGAGACAATGTAGGTACCATGACGATAACAAGCGACCTAATCAAAGTTTCAGGTCCACCGACTAAAAAGAGAGAGTTAGCATTAGAGGCAAGCACTAAAGGCCTAGAAAAGAGGAGAAAGGCAGCGCTTTCTAATGAGAAAGAAAACGTTGTGGAAGACGTGGTGCAAGTGAAAAAGAAGAAGAGAGTCCCCAAGCCCAAGCCAAGAGACCCTACCTATAGTGAGTATGCCAAGAAGCTCAAGGCGGTGAAATTCGAGAAGACAAAATTCCCGGACAAGGTTTTACTTGAGAAGATGGGGATCTTTGAGGATGTGAAATCGATTTTCACCAACATGGGTTTTGGTGGAATCTTTGATGTGGCTAACCCCTCTCATAAAGACCAAGCTTGCCAATTTCTTGCATCATTGGAAGCTATGTTCTATGAACGAGGGGATAAAGACGCCAATGAGGACGATGGCCACGGTTTCATTGAGTTTAAGGTGGGTAGAGAACATACAAGATGACATTCCATGAGCTAAGTCAAGTGTTTGGGTTCAAAGAAGAAGGAACCAAGAGAGGCCTCAAGGTTCTCTATGGGAAGAACGACTTGACTTACTTGTGGAAAGTCATTGGTATGGGAGAATATAATCCCGGGTCCATCAAAGGCACATGCATCCGCCACCCCGCCATTCGTTATGCCCACAAGATCCTTGCTCACACGTTCTTTGCCAAGAAAGAGTTTGGAACGGTTTCCGAAGAAGATATGGAGTTGCTTGCTTTAGGCTTGACACCGTTTCTTGACACACCTCAAGACAAGCGGTGTTTTATTGGAGAGAGTGCACGCCCGTGCATAGCCGCCGTTCTAGTGAACCACTTACTTGGCTACAAAAGTTGGGCTCTCACTACAAAGAGAAATGAGCCTAAAATCTTCATAGGCGGTTTGGTAATTTCAATCCTCAAGGCTAAAGGGATTAAGTTGGTGGATGAGACTAAGAATGTGGAGTTTATGGATGAGGCCTATCTCTCAAGGACCAAGTTCTTCGAAGGCAAGACTTTCGCCTACAACCTAAGACTCACCGAGACCAACACGGTCAAAGTCCTTTTGCCTAACACTCCTCTCACCACACTCCGAGGGAGGAAAGAGATATATTTCTATCCCACCAATGATCACTTCTACAACCCGGCCACGGACCCACCACTAGAGAGGATTTGCTTTCAAAGAAATAAGGGGAAGAAAATACCGAGAGAATGTGAATCACCCAATGGCCATGAGGATGAAGAAGAAGATGCATACTCGATTCCCACTTGTCCCAAGTACAGAAGTGAGAGGTATTGCTTTGATCCTTATGATGGGAGGATGCCGGAGGTTGCCACTAGACATGCACACCACCAAACGAGGTTACTTCAACGTTGGTGCAAGTGGTAAGATAAGACAATCCAGAAGTTGGTAAAGGCGGTCAAGGATTTGAAAGGCACGGTTAAAGAGCTCAAGGGGAAGAAAAGAGAGGCTAGCTCCTCTCGCGGCCAAGGAGAGCCGAGCACGGTGGAGCGAGAGGAGATTGGAGAACGCTCTACATCGTGGGACCAACGTCCTCAACTACATGGAGGAGAGTTGGTGATTCACGACGACGACTACGTTCCATCCTCTTACGAGGTGAAAGCGGCCAAGAGGAAGGTAATGAAGACACCGTCTCCATGCTCTAGCAATCCTTCATACTCGATGGGGTCTTCTTCCCCATCCGAAAGCTTTTGAGGTATCACTCCAAAACCTTGTAAATAGTTTTTCTTTTACTTGAGTCTAGCATTTTATTTTATTATTTTTGGGTCTCTTCCTTTAATTTATCTCACACCGAGACGGTGTGTTTTAAGTTTGGGGGAGGGACCGGTATCTAATGTCATTTGTTATGTCTTATTTTGAGTTTCGCATTTTGAGTCTCATGCATTCATCTAAGGCATAGAAAAACAACAAAATTTTTTTGAAAATTTTGAAAATTGAAACACAAAAAGAAGTCATTTAGGCTATCATTTAGGATGCATTTGCATTTGTACATTGAGTCTAGGATTGCAATACTTAGGATTCATTGCATATGCATGGAAACAATGACACTTTAGGAAATTAATTCAATTCCCTCGTTCGTAGTTGTTTGATGCATTTAAGTGAGCATGAAAGTAAAGATGCACCATTCTTAGTTCTCATGTATCATCATACTTGCCTTGATTGAAGCATGCTTGAGTTGCATCCAATCCCATTTAATTGATAACCCCAACCTTGATTTGTAAATATTGTGTTTATGCATTTTTGAATGAATTCGTGGATCACATATACATATTTGGATAATGTTTTCCCTTTTTACCATTCTTGTTTATCCAAGTAGACATATCCCATCATTGGAATGGTTTCCCCTACCTTAACCTCAACCTTCTTTCTAGCCATTGTTATTAGTGTGTGAATTGTGAGGCTTTTCTTTCGAACAAACTTGGAAAAACGTGTTAGGTTTAGGGCGGCAAGAGGGAATTCTCAAGTAGAGTTAGCTCCATCATCACGGTGTTAATCTAGGAATATGCTAATTAGGATGACGGTTCTTGATTCAAGTTTGGGGGAACGGTTTGAAATTTGGCAAAAGGGTATGATCGGAATGCTAAGGTGGATTGGAAAAGATGAAAAAGGAGAAAGGAAAAGGGGATCGGATTTATATAGATTGGTTGGTGCAAAAATAAAATCATAAGACTAGCTCTAAGAATAAGATAGCCTAAAAGATTCAAGGAAAAAGAAGAAAGCTAAAAAGGCCAAGCATCAAAGATGAGAAGAGGCGTGAACAAAAATGAAGAAACGAAGAGCTAAGTCAAAACAAGGAAGCACCAAACCATGACATCAAGGAAGAAGAAGTTGATCCCCAATGAGAGAAGAAGGTGAAGAGAAAACACAAGAAACATGTGTGGGTGTGAGAAGGTAAAATTCCTTGGGATGAAAAGGGTAGCTTAGGTTGTGGGCACAACGTGTTAGAAAGCTTTAGGTTAGAGACACTCTAGGCATTCGGGTAGATGAGAATTCTCCTTTGTATGCATAGGTTGCCTTTTACCTTTAGCATTTTGCTAAAGTTTGTTCATTCCATGAGAGATCCTTGTACTTGAATACCCATGCATGATAATGAGATCACCTTCATCTCATAACCGAACCTTTAGCCAAACGAATTCGATTTGACCTTGCATAAACATGATTCATGGTTACACCACTAATGAATGTTAAGGGGTTGGAGAATATGCTTACTTGTGTAGATTAGGGTTTGGACTTGATACATGATGAAATAGGAATGGCTAACTCCTTTGGAGTAGACTCACTTGTGCATTTTAAAACTACAAGCTTGGACGTTTAACATGATTTCTTTTTGTGCTACTTGTGGATTTGAGTTCCCACGTTCAAACCTCTCTCCCTACTTTTTTCTTATTTGTTTGCTTGAGGGCAAGCAAAGGAGTAAGTTTGGGAGAGTTGATATTCCCATATTTTGTCCCTTCTATGCATTCATTTAGCTTAGATTTTATCTCATGCGCATATAGTTTCATTGCATTTCTTATTTGTTTTGTCTCATTTAGAGTTTAGGGATTTCATACTAAGTCCTAGAGAGTCTTGCATGTTTTGAAGTTTCTTTTAGATACTTTGGAGGCTTTTGGAGACTTTGGAAGAGTTCACACTTTGCTTGGGACCTTGAAGCAACACCTAGAAGCAAAGGTGGATCGCTCTCACCTTGCCGGCCTCTCATATCGGACCTAACTTGGCCGGTATCCAACTTTAGCCGAGACAGGCTCTATACCGGACGCACGTACCGGCTCCATTTCACCCGGCGCCAAGAAGCATCTTCCCTCGATGAAGACTCTCGTACGAAAGGATTGGTCTGCCGGCTGCACCCGGCATGGAACTTTCAATCTCTCACCCGGCATGGAACTTTCAATCCGGATAGGAAGATTGCTGGCTGCACGTCCCGGCTCCACTTGGCCCGGCATGAAGAAGCAACCTCCCCCGATGAAGACTCTCGTACCGGCCATGCGTACCAGCTCCGTTTCCCCCGGCGTAGAACTTTCCTCCCACTAGGGACTTTACTGGCTGCGCGTACCGGCTCCATTTCCCCCGACATGAAGAAGCTTCCCCCTCGATAAAGACGATCGTACCGGCCCAGGACAAAAAAGCTCCCCCGTCCGGTACTGCTCCTTCTCCCGGGCAGGGACTTTGCCGGCTGCGCATACCGGCTCCGATCGGCCCGGTATTCCCCCTTCGTCTTTTGGCAACTCATACCGGCCGCCTATACCGGATCCGTTTTGGCTGGTACAGGAAACACGACCCAAGATCCGACCGGGTCAATACCCGGTTTGTTCCGGGTTGATTCGGTCGCCCACTTTCTTATTTAAAGACAATCTAAACCTAATTTCATTTTTATGCTTTTTCTTAAATCTAAAACCCTTACCTTTGAGAGAGCTTGAGATTTGTAAGAGGATATATTGGTTTTATGCAATCTAGTGTTTATTTCCATCAATTCCTTGCATAAATCTATCTTCTATCTTGATTATTCAACATTCATCCATGGATTCAACCTCTATCTCCATCGATTTTTGGTTGATCTTAATGGGTCTTGAGTAATCTTTTAGGGTTTAGAGATGGGGTAGATTAGGATGATCCAAGGCTTGATTCATGGTGTTTAGGGTTATATATTCTTATATCCCTTCTTGTTTAGTGTTCCTAAGGTTAGATCTAGCTTGAAAAAGTAGGTCTAGATCATAAGGCATTTCATGCACACCAAGTGTTTAATGAAATGCCTTGATGAACTAAACAAGAGACTTACACTCCTAGCCTATGATAATAGTTGTCTAGGGTATATCTTTGGTTGATCTTGTTTATTTAAACTTAATGCTTGCTAATCAATGATCCACAAATGAGAGTTTGTTAGTGGATTAGATGATTAGCATAGTGATTAATTGCTTGAAAGAGAATTAGTCAAGTTAAGGATCTTATGCCTAGGGATTAGCTTGTTTGAGTAAATGAACATCATGATTTGAACTTGGGTTATCTTATATCCATAATCCTATCTTTGAATCCGCTTTTGTTTATTGATTTACATCTTGTTTAGTTGCTTTACTTGTTTTTAATTTGGATACTTAATCACAAAACCCCTTTTAATTAGCTTAACTTACATAGGTTCCTTGCACTCTTAATGTTTAGAGTCATCTCCTAATACGGATTGATAACCTCTTATACTATTTGTATTTAGAGTTATTGATACCTCTTTAAGACCGAAAAGTCATAGTATCATCGATAAATAATGATGATCCAACCTCGGCTCGGTCCCATTCTGCTCGTGGTGAAACTGGCCGAGGTGACCTTGTAGAGATGACGAGGCCGAGCTGTTTCTTAGCTCGACCGTCCTTCTTTCCTAATTTGGCTTGGGTCTAACGAGGGGAATTCTCTTCTCGGCTCGGGTCTACCGAGGTAGCTTCTCCTAGGCTTAGCTCCGGTCTGCCGAGGTAACTTTTTTTTTTGGATCGGCTCGGTTCATGATCGTAATCTCCATACTTAGTCATTTTCGGTTGTTAATCTCGAAAGGGTGAAATCCGATGATATGCTCAAATTAATACCCTATTTAGATACTAAAGCGGTTGTCGTAGTATAGCTAGGGGTCAAACACAAGGACTCACAGAGACATACAATAGATTATATATATGAGAATTACGCTAAGCGATCAATGGTATTGAAAACATGTGCGTAAATTAAAATGGTTGTTAATTCAATTTGGGAAAGATAGGTTCAGGGTATTTCTCAGGAAATCAATGAATGCAGGTAAACTTACTAACAAGATTCAGATTTAGCGCGGTTCTTGAACTCAAATCACTAAAGTATAGCTAACCAACTCTCGTTGCGAAAACTATCTAAATCTAAATCCTAGGAATTCCAAATCTCTTTGCGAATCCTAAAGTGTAAATCAGCTTTTAAATCAAGTTTGATTTGTTCACAAAACAACTAAACCAAATCTCTTTGTGAATAGTTATTTTGCTCACCTTATGTTCTATCAGGTAATTAATCGCACTCTCGCGCCTAATCAATTATCCTAAGATCTAAGTTCTAGGTGATCAATCCAGAATTAGCTTTGTAAACAACCTATGGTGAAGAACTAATTCAGATAATGAATCCTAATAACTAATCAACCTAGCATTCAGAGAAAACCCTATTGAGAACCCTGAACCTAACAAGGGATCTACTCAGACATGAAAATTGAAACAATCAACATAACTGAATAAATCATCGATAGAATAAAATAAGAGTAGAATGAAACAGGGGTTCGAAACTTCTCTCAGACGAACAGAGTTCTGACTTGTCTCCCCTCTCAAAAGCTCTCTCATAAATCCTCAGATAAACGTAATGAAAAGCACACAGCCAAAGTGGCTGTAAAACCTAATTAAATAGTCTAAACACGAATTAGGGTCTTCTTGTAAATATTAAAGTCTTCTGGGCAAGTTCTGCAATTCTTCAAACTTCATTAAAAGACGCGACTTGTAATCTGCTTCGATGTGTGTCGATCGATACCAGGGGGTATCGATCGATGCTTGACGCTTCGATTTGGCACTTAGTCACCAGACTTCAGTTTCGCTCCAGAATGCTCCATAAAACTCAAATATCTCAAATAATGCTCCAACTGTGCTAAAACCTGTAAAAGACTCTAAAAGACTCTATAATAGAATAAAGACTCGATAAAACGGACTTATATCATGGCTTAAACGAGTTAAAAACCATGATATATCATCCGACCCCCAATAGTTTGCCCCATCAGCTCATCAGTTTCATAAGTGATTGTGACGAGGTGAAAAATCTTGAACTCGAGATTAATTGACGAACCAAGGTGACGTCACATAGTCTACTTGCTTTTGCCGCCGAGGTGGTTTAGTCACTGATAGGACCGAAGTCTTGTTGAATTTTGTCTTCTCCTGTCGAGGCTACGAACGATGTTTTGTTTTGTGCCAAGGTGAAAGATGTTTTATCGGAACACCGAGGTGAATTATTGTGGCGCCGAGGTGCTTTGTTACTGGGATGCCGAAGTGGGGGATACATCGATGTTATGCCGAGGTACTTCATAACCGAGGTTCCAAAGTATCATTATTGTGTTGAACTATCCTGCCGAGATGGAGCGTCGTGCATGAGATCTTCAAACCGCTTATTGATGTCGGCGTAATTAGAGATCCTTGGTTCGGTTCGGTGATTCGATACTCTTTTCCTTCTGTATTGGAGACCTCAAGAGTCTTCTGTTGATTCCCGAGCTCACGCGACATTGTCTTTCCGAGGTCACGCACATTCACGCGCCCATAGCTTATAAATAGCGAACCCATCCTTTGTTTTCATTCATTTCTACAAATTTCCGAAAAGGTAGCTCTCTCCTAGAGTCATTCTCTCTAGTTTTACTTAAGTTTTGGTTAGGATTCTCCGACTTGCCTCCGCGCTAGTAAATTCTCCGACGAGATTCGCTGCAAACTTTTGAAGTTGCCGATCCAACTTTTGAACGTGGTGAAACTGGCCAAGGTGACCTTGTAGAGATGATGAGGCCGAGCTGCTTCTTAGCTCGACCATCCTTCTTTCCTCATTTGGCTCAGGCTTGACGAGGGGAATTCTCTTCTCGACTCGGGTATACCGAGGTAGCTTCTCCTAGGCTTAGCTTGGGTCTGCCGAGGTAACTTTTCTTTTTGGATCTGCTCGGCTCTTGATCGTAATCTCCATACTTAGTCGTTTTCGGTTGTTAATCTCGAAAGGGAGAAATCCGACCCCAATAGTTTGCCCCCCAGCTCGTCAGTTTCAGAAGTGATTGTGACGAGGTTAAAAATCTTGAACTCGAGATTAACTGTCGAACCAAGGTGACGTCACGTAGTCTACTTGCTTTTGCCGCCGAGGTGGTTTAGTCACTGATAGGACCAAAGTCTTGTTGACTTTTGTCTTCTCCTATCGAGGCTACGAACGATGTTTTGTTTTGTGCCGAGGTGAAAGATGTTTTATCTGAACACCGAGGTGAATTATCGTGGCGCCGAGGTGCTTCGTTACTGGGATGCCGAAGTGGGGGATACATCGATGTTATGCCGAGGTGCTTAATTACCGAGGTTCGAAAGTATCATTATTGTGTTGAACTATCCTACCGAGATGGAGCGTCGTGCATGAGATCTTCAAACCGCTTATTGATGTCGGCGTAATTAGAGATCCTTAGTTCGGTTTGGTGATTCGATACTCGTTTTCTTCTGCATTGGGGACCTCAAGAGTCTTTTGTTGGTTCCCGAGGTCACGCGCCATTGTCTTTCCGAGGTCACGCGCATTCACGCGCCCATTGCTTATAAATAGCGAGCCCATCCATTATTTTCATTCATACTCCTACAAATTTCAGAAAATGTAGCTCTCTCCTTCAGTCCTTCTCTCTAGTTTTTACTTAAGTTTCGGTTAGGATTCTCCGACTTGCCTCCGCGCTAGTAAATTCTCCGACGAGATTCGCTGCAAACTTTTGAAGTTGCCGATCCATCTTCGAACTTGCCTTCATCAATTCATTCCAAACAAATTTCGAACGAGGCGCGATGTCAGATCTTGCTGATTCGAACGATTCAAACGGTTCGGCTAACTCCCCCAAAGCCTTTGATCGTAATGTTACTTCTTTTTTATAAGCTCAAACGTAATACCATAAGTACTAACAGCTTTGTCGATTGTAGTATTTAAGGGTCGAATCTACAGAGACTCAAGAAACCACACAATAGATTGTATATATGAGAATTAAGCTAAGTGATCAATGTAATTGAAAGCAATACGTAAATTAAAATGTTGTAAGTTCGATGGGAGAAAGATAGGTTCAGGGTATTTCTCAGGAAATCAATGAATGCAGATAAACTTAACTAGTTAGGGTTCAGGTTAAAACCCGGTTCTTGAACTCAAATCATGAAATTATAATTAACCAACTGTCGTTGCGAGAATTATCTAAGTTTAAATCCTAGAATTCCAAATCTCTTTGTGAGTCCTAAAGTCTAAACCAGCTTTAAAATTCAAGTTTGATTTGTTCACAAAACAACTAAACCAAATCTCTTTGCGAATAGTTATTTTGCTCACCCTAAGTTCTATCAGGTTTCTCAATTGCAGTGTCGTGCCTAATCGATTAACCTAAGATCAAAGTTCCAGGTGATCAATCCATAATTGGCTTTGAGAACAACCTAAGGCGAAGAACTAATTCAGATTATGAACCCTAATCAACTAATCAACCTAGCATTCAAAGAAATCCCTTATGAGAACCCTAAACCTAACAAGAGATCTACTCAGACATGGAAATCGAAACAATAAACATGGTTGAATAAATCTCTGAATAAATAAATAAGAAGAGAGTAAAACAAGGGTTCAAAATCTTCTCTCGGACGAACAGGGTTTCAGACTTGTCTCCCTCAAAAGCTCTCTCACAAAACCAAAGTAAAATCAAGCATCATGGCCAAAGTGGCTGAAAAACCTAATAAATAATCCTAAAACACGATTTGGGGCTTCTTGTAAATAATAAAGTCTTTTGGGGCCAATTGCAATTCTTCAATCTTTAGAAAAGTCGCGGTCCTTTTGTTTTTTCGATGAGTATCAATCAATATCGTAAGTGTATCGATCGACACTCGAGTATCAAATCGGCTGTTTCAGCTACATGATCTCTGCTTGGCTCCAAAAAGCTCCAGAATGCTTCAATATCTCCAATTATGCTCCAAACGTACCTAAAACCTGAAAATACTCTAAAAGACTCCAAAATACTAGAAAGACTCTATAAAAAGGACTTATATCATGGCCTAAAACGAGTAAAAACCATGAAATATCAACTCCCCCAGACTTAGCCTTTGCTTTCCCTCAAGCAAATAGAAAACCAAACCAGAGAAAGATGTTTGAAAGAACACGGAAACTCACCTATTCTTGAAACATTGCATTGACCATTTTCCTTAGTGCTCCACAGATCACGTAACCAGTTCTAAATCTAACCACCATGTACTTCTCCGTAGACATTCACAGCTCCCCGGAGTACACACATTATTTCACAGCATCATTCAAATAAAGACTCTTTCCCGTACAGTATCATGACAAAAGAACCACCCAATTCTCACACTTTTGGTATTGTTTCCTCTCCCCCAGACTTATTTCTCATCATGTTTTCTCGCATATACTTATTAAAGGTGACGCGAGTATTGATGGTGTTTGCCACCGAATCCCCGGTTCTTCCCTCAAAAGTAATCAAAGGTGTAGGCGAATAATAGTATCACATAAAATTTTCCTAACCTCGCTTCCACCTTTGTGTGATCGTTCCTTCTTAAGTAGAATAATGGGATCGCTGGAAATTTTCATAACCCTCTACTCAGAAAAAAATTATTTCATCTTTTAATGCATCTTATTTATTAACTTGTAACAGGGGAGAGAAATACCATCACTTTAAACACATGGGTTCCTTTGTCAGATATGAATGAGGAATCAAGCTCTATGGACATCAATCACATCGATGAAGTGCAAAAATTTAGCTCAGGCTTTAAAGAACTTTGCTGGAAACATGGGTGTTTTCTAGTTAACTGGTCAGCCTTTGGATTTTCCATTAGTCTGATCTAGAACGAATTATGTAATAGTGGTCACTTAGAAGCAAGGTCAGCACAATAGATTCAAGAAAAATATCATCATCTCTAACAGGTTTTGACTCAATAAAACAACAACTGACTCAAAAACAACTGACTCTAAGAAAAACAAAAACAATGTCAGCAACTACCTCCCCCAGACTTGAACAACACTGTCCCCAGTGGTATTTAGCCTAAGGTTGGTGAAAAAAACAAAAGAACAGAGTAGAATCATGAAGAACAAGAAGTTACCGTAATGGAACAGGGGTATCGACCGATACATTGGGTGTATCGATCGATGCAAGTTCTGTTTCTCCTCGTTTGCTCCAATCTGATTCACGCAAGACACAAAACACAAAAAAAAAACGAAAAATCACAAAAATAAAAGACTTATATACAGACTCACCAGTGGGTTGCCTACCACTAAGTGCTCGTTTAACGTCATTAGCTTGACTGTACTGCCGTTCAGGCAGTGGGTGCATCATCCAGAGGCACTATGTGTCCTCTTGGAATCTCGGATTTCGTCCAATAGTGTTTCACCCTTTGTCCATTGACAGTGAACTCCTTGCCCGAAGAACTTATCAGGACAACTACACCATATGGTCTAGCTTCCTTGACTGTGAAAGGACCTGACCAACGAGAACGCAATTTTCCAGGAAACAATTGCAAACGAGAGTTATACAGAAGTACCTGGTCATTGGTTTCAAAGTGTCTGGATAGGATCTTTTTGTCATAATACGCCTTGGTCCTCTCCTTGTACAGCTTCGAATTCTCATAGGCATGATGCCTAATCTCATCCAGCTCATTCAGCTGAATCAATCGCCTCTCTGCAGCAGACTTGATGTCGAAATTCATCATCTTTGTAGCCCAGACTGCCTTATGCTCAATTTCCACCGGAAGGTGACATGCTTTCCCATATAGCAAGTGAAACGGTGTAGTCCCAAGTGGTGTCTTGAAAGCAGTCATGTAAGCCCACATTGCATCATCCAGCCTTGCAGACCAATCCTTCCTAGTAGTACCCACAGTCTTTTCCAGAATCTCCTTGATATGCGTGTTGGAAACCTCAACTTGCCCACTAGTCTGAGGATGATAAGGAGTAGACACACGATGATTCACACCATGCTTCTTCAGCAGCTTCTCTAAGACCTTGTTAATAAAGTGAGTGCCACCATCACTTATAACAATCCGAGGTACTCCAAATCGAGGGAAAATGATACTCTTGAACAGCTTAAGGACCACTAAAGAATCGTTGGTGGGACTAGCAATTGCTTCCACCCACTTAGATACATAATCCACAACAACCAAGATGTACTTGTTCTTATATGACGAAGGAAAGGGGGCCATAAAATCGATGCCCCAACAATCAAAAACCTCAACCTCAAGGATGAAGTTCTGTGGCATCGCATGTCTCTTACTAATCTTCCCTCTCCATTGACAAGCATCACACTGCGAGATAAATGTATGACTGAGCATCCTTGAACATATTAGGCCACCAGAAGCCTACTTGAAGAACTTTGGACACTGTCTTGAAAGAAGCAAAGTGTCCAGCATATTCAGACCCATGACAATGAAACAGAATCTCAGGTACCTCAGATTCTGCAATTCATCTCCTGTAAATCCCATCAGAGCAATGTTTGTACAAGTAAGGTTCATCTTAAATGAATCTCCTGATGTCTCGTTGAAACTTCTTCTTGTCATACTTCTTAAGATGCTTTGGCTCGATGTCTACAGCAAGGTAATTGGAAATATCAGCATACCATGGTTGATCAGGAACAGCTACAGCAGCTAGACACTCGTCAAAAACACCATCATTATCCATAGAGAAAATCGGCCCTGAAATCGCAGGGTATCGACCGATACCAGTGGGGTATCGATCGATACCAAAACATGCAGTTCGTGAAAATTGCAGATTTTTGGCAAGAACGCTCTGGAACCCAGTCTCGATGAAGTAGATGTTCTCTTCTGGTAGGAAATCATCAATAAGAACATCTCCATCGATCCCCATTCACCAAAGATGGTCAGCAACCCCATTCTCTATGCCCTTCTTGTCCTTAACCTCAATGTCGAAACCTTGTAGCAAAAGAACCCAACGACAAAGGCGAGGTTTGAGACCCTTGTTATACAGCAGATACTTGAGAAAAGCATGATCTGTATGAATAATCACTTTGCTCCCAATCAAGTACGATCGAAATTTCTCAAAGGAGAAAATGATTGCGAGGAGTTCCTTCTCTGTGGTGTTGTAGTTACGCTGAGCATCATCCAATGTCCTGTTGGCGTAGTAGATAACATGCATCTTCTTATCCTTCCTCTGACCCAGAATAGGGCCCACAGCAAAATCACTAGCGTCGCACATAACCTCAAAAAGCATAGCCCAATCTGGAGCTTGCAAAATAGGAGCACTCACCAATGCCTTCTTAATCTCTTCAAAGGCTACAAGACACTCAGGTGTGAAATCAAATTTGATCTCCTTGCATAATAGGGCGGTGAGTGGGCGGGCTAGTTTGGAGAAGTCCTTGATGAATCTCCTGTAAAACCCAGCATGACCAAGAAAGCTTCGAATATCCTTCACAGAAGTCGGTGGTAGGAGGCTTGTCATGACCTGAATCTTGGCTTTGTCAACCTCTATCCCAACCTCAGAAACCCTGTGCCCAAGAACAATGCCATCTTGAACCATAAAGTGACACTTTTCCCAGTTAAGGACCAAGTGTTTCTCTTCACACCTCTGTAGCACCTTGCACAAGTTATCCAGACAGCTCTTGAATGATGATCCATACACTGAAAAATCATCCATGAACACCTCCATAAAGTCCTCGATCATGTCTGTGAAGATGGACATCATGCATCTCTGAAAGGTGGCAGGAGCATTACATAGTCCAAAAGGCATTCTTCTGTATGCGAATGTGCCATAAGGACATGTAAAAGTCGTCTTTCCTTGGTCATCTGGATGTATCGGAATCTGGAAGAAACCTGAGTACCCATCAAGAAAACAGTAGTAGAGATGACTCGCCAACCTCTCCAGCATATGGTCAATGAATGGCAATGGGAAGTGATCCTTCCTTGTAGCTGCATTCAACTTCCTGTAGTCAATGCACATTCGATGCCCAGTGATGGTCCTAGTAGGGATCAGCTCATCCTTCTCGTTCTTCACCACAGTTATCCATCCGTTCTTAGGAACAACGTGAACTGGACTGACCCAAGCTATCCAAAATAGCATAGATGACCCCAGCTTCCAAGAGCTTCATCACCTCCTTCTTGACCACTTCTGTAACGCCCGCGTTCCGGAAGAATTAATTATTGAGGAAAAATAATTAATTAGGGTTCGTTCCGGGGGTGGTATCGATCGATACTGGCCGGTATCGATCGACACCAGCCGGGTTTTCCCCTTGTTGTCTTCTCCTCTTATCTTCTTTCGGGTATAAAAACTCTTCCCTTGAAGAAAAATCAGAAGGGTCGCGAGAGAGAGAGAGAAGGAGAGAGAGAGAGAGAAAGAGCTTGGCGAAGCTTAGATCTTGCGAGATCGAGAGAGTTTGAGCTTGGGAGAAGCTTGAAGAAGAGATTGGGAGAGCTTTGTTTTGGCGGGAACTTGTGAGAAGTGAGGGAGATCGATATTGAGCTCGGGAGATCGATCCATCGTGTCTAAGGTGAGTTGGGACCAAAGGTTATCAATTAAGCTTGTGTGGTGCTTGTTAAGCTTGATTGATGAATTTTGTGGCTTGTATGCTGGTGAATCGCATGGGAGTATCGATCGATACCATGTGAGTATCGATCGATATCTGTCCCTTAGCGGTGGTCTCGTATTGTGTTTGTATCGATCGATACCAGGTGTTGTTTTGGGAATCGATCGATACCAGTCCCTTGTCGGGAGTTGTGTGTTGTTTGGGTATCGATTGACACTAGGGGAGCATCGATCGATACCAGTTGCGTTTTGTGCGGGAAGTTCAATTGTTGTTAATTAATTATTGATAATTGTTGATTGTGCTTATTGGTAGCCTGTTGTTGGGATGAACAATCTCACTCAACATTTGGTTAGCCAAATGTTGATGCATCACTTTTGTCGATGCAGGTAAAGATAAGGCGTGATCGTGGAATCGAGGCGCTGAAGAGGGGATGATTAGGACCCGGGATTGTTGTTGCTTTTGTTGTTGTAAAACCGATAACTTGTGTTGTATTGTTTAATTAGTATTGTTTAATGTTTAATTATTTGTTTAACTATTTCTGTTTAATTTAAAAAATAAAGAAATGCGGTCGTTTCGAATTTGGTATCAGAGCCCATACGGTTCTAGGAGCCTAGGTGGTTCTAGAATAAATTGGGTGTTGTGTGGGGTCTTAGAATCATCCTCTTCGAGCCTTGTGAGATTCCACGGTGAGTATCTTTATTGTGATGATTGTTTCTAGTTTCTTAGCTTGTGCTTCTGCACGTGTTAAGATGGCTAGAGGGCGTGGTAGAGGTCGTGGCCGTGGTAGGGGTCGTGGCCGTGTGCCGGAGGAGCAGGTCGAGGAGTCGCGTGCGAGTCAGGTTGGGTCTGAGGGTGTGGCTGGCGTGAGCGCCAGTATGGCTGGTGTTCCAGCGGGTGCTGCGGGTGTAGCAGCGGGTGATGTTCGGGCCCGAGATGATCGCATAGCGGATCTTTTGACGAGGTTGTTGGAGCGGTTACCAGAGAGGGTACCGGCTCAGGCTCCTGTGGTTCCGGTAGTTGTGGAGGCTCAGCCTCGGGTGGCAGCTGCGGTTGCTGAGGAGCTCCCATCCTACCTTAGGATGGTGGAGCAGATGCAGAGGATTGGCACGGGTTCTTCTATGGAGGTGCTAATCCGGAGGACGCGGATGCGTGGCTGAGGAGGATAGAGAGGAATTTCCTCTCGAGTAGGTGTCCCGCGGGATACCAAGTGGACATCGCGGTCCATTATCTAGGGGGTGATGCGCATCTCTGGTGGAGGGGTGTGGCAGCACGGAGAGTTCAGGCCGCGATGGCTTGGGCGGATTTTGTGGAGGAGTTTAACTCCAGGTATTTCCCTCAGGAGGCGTTCAACAGGATAGAGTCGAGGCTTGCGAGTTTGACTCAGGTGGATCGGTCAGTACGCGAGTATGAGGTGGAGTTCAACCGGCTCGGGTCTTATGCTAGACGAGCGGTTGAGAGTGAGTCGGCCCGTGTGCAGAGATTTCTGATGGGTCTTCGGGTTGACTTGAGGAACCGTTGCATGGTGAGGGCTTTTTGCACGGTTGATGAGTTGGTTGAGACTGCAGCCTTGCTTGAGGAGGGTCTGTAGGACGAGGTGGTAGCAGTTACACCGAGTTTTCAGGCAAGATCTGTGCAGCAGCAGTCCGGTCCGAGCAGAGGCGGTAAGCCGATGCAAGGACAGAAGCGAAAGCGGGAGAGCACTTCGAGAAGTAGCCGGGGTGGTCCGGGTTGCTTTGGATGTGGGAGCATGGATCACCGGGTGGCGAGCTGTCCTCAGAAGGGCGGAGTGCGAGTGGATTCTCGAGTGTGCTATCACTGCAAGGAGGCGGGTCACATCAGGCCTCAGTGTCCCCAGTTGCGGCAGAGTGAGACCACGGTGGTGCAACCCGTCAAGCAGGTGGCATCAGCGCCTCGAGTGTACTCCATCACCGAGTCCGGAGAGCCGAGTTCCGGGCCGATCACATGTATTTTTCTTAGACTCATCTAAGTTTAATTCTGTGTTGGGGAACGTCGTGCTTGTCGGGGTGTTAAGGTTCTCGGCACATGTATATGTGCAGGGACCTTGTGTGTTGGAGGTGTAGAGTGTTATGTGTTGTTTGACACGGGAGCATCGCATTGCTTCGTTTCCCGGAGTTGGCCGAGAAAGCCAATCTGCAGAGCGAGCCCGGTGTGAGTTTGGGTTTCGTGGAGGTTGCCGGAGGGAAGCTCCTGAGAATTCACGGTCGGGTGCGAGACGTGGATGTTCAGGTAGTAGGAGAGTCCATGCCTGCCGATTTGATTATCTGCTCAGTAGAGCTGTACGATGTCATCTTAGGCATGGATTGGCTCGGGAAGTTCAGAGCGCATCTGGACTATCACAGAGGGCGAGTCGAGTTCGACCAGGGGAAAGGGAAGATGGTGTATCAGGGTGTGAGACCGACTTCCGGGAGTCTCGTGATCTCGGTTGTGCACGCGGAGCGTCTGATCGAGAGGGGTTGCGAGGCGTATTTGGCTACCATTTCCTTGCCGGAGGCCGTCGGAGAGGCTAGGGTTCAGGATGTTCATGTGGTTCGTGAGTTCTAGGATGTGTTCCAGTCGTTGCAGGGATTGCCACCGTCTAGGTCGGATCCTTTCACGATCGAGTTGGAACCAGGAACGGCACCGATATCCAGGGCTCCTTATAGGATGGCTCCAACAGAGATGGCAGAGCTGAAGAAGCAGCTGACGGAATTGTTGAGCAAGGGGTTTATTCGCCCGAGTTCTTCACCGTGGGGAGCACCGGTGTTGTTCGTGAAGAAGAAGGACGGGAGTTTTCGGTTGTGTATTGATTACCGGGGACTTAACCGAGTCACAGTGAAGAACAGGTATCCTCTTCCTCGGATTGATGAGTTGTTGGATCAGTTGAGAGGGGCTACTTGGTTCTCCAAGATTGACTTGGCGTCGGGATATCATCAGATTCCCATCGATGAGGTAGATATCCGGAAGACGGCTTTCAGATCTCGTTATGGCCACTACGAGTTTGTGGTAATGCCATTTGGGTTGACGAATGCACCGGCCGCATTTATGAGATTGATGAACAGCGTTTTCCAGGAGTATCTAGATGAGTTCGTGATTATCTTTATCGATGATATCTTGGTGTTTTCGAGGAGCCGGGAGGACCATGAGGTGCATCTGCGTGTGGTTCTTTCGAGGCTGCGGGAACATAAGTTATTTGTTAAGTTGAGCAAGTGTAGTTTCTGGCAGCCGGAGATCAGTTTTCTGGGTCACGTTGTCTCTGCGGAGGGAGTGTCGGTAGATCCGGAGAAGATCCAGGCCATTAGTACTTGGCCGAGGCCGAGGAATGCTACTGAGATTCGGAGTTTTCTCGGGTTAGCAAGGTATTATCTGCGGTTCGTCAAGGGTTTCGCGAGTCTGGCTAAGTCTATGACGAAGCTGACGGGAAAGGATGTTCCTTTCGTGTGGTCCTCGGAGTGTGAGGAGAGTTTCGTGGGGCTGAAGACCATGTTGTCTAGTACTCCAGTATTGGCGTTGCCTGAGTCGGGCGAGCCTTACGTGGTGTACACCGATGCGTCGGGAGTGGGTCTTGGTTATGTGTTGATGCAGCGGGGGAAGGTTATTGCCTATGCTTCGCGGCAGCTGCGGAAGCATGAGGGCAACTATCCTACCCATGACCTGGAGATGGCTGCGGTAGTTTTCGCTTTAAAGATTTGGATATCTTATCTTTATGGCGGAAAGGTGCAGGTGTTCACAGATCATAAGAGCTTGGAGTACATTTTCACTCAACCTGAGTTGAATTTGAGGCAGAGGCGCTGGATGGAGCTAGTGGCCGATTATGATCTGGAGATAGCTTACCATCCTGGTAAGGCTAATCTGGTTGCGGATGTGTTGAGTCGGAAGCAGGTGGCTATGGCTCGGGAGCTCGAGGTAGCGTCTTTGGTGAGCGAGATTAGCACATTGCGCTTATGTGTTGTATCTCAGGAACCTTTGGGCTTAGAGGCGGCTAACCAGGCGGATCTTTTGAGCAGAGTTCGGTTGGCTCAGGAGAAAGATGAGGCTTTGGTTAAGGCTTGGAGAGCAAAGGGTTCTGAGTATCAGGTATCTGCGAACGGCACTATCCTTGTTAGTGGGAGGGTATGCGTACCTTTGGATGAGGATTTGCGGCGGGAGATCCTGAGTGAGGCTCATTCGAGTATGTTCACGATTCATCCGGGGGCGACTAAGTGATACAAGACTTTTTAGTCTTCTAAGAGGTATCAATACCCTCTTAACGATGTAGTATAAGAGGTTATCAATCCATAATTGGGAATAGTCTTAACCACTAAGAATGCAAGGAACCTATGTAATTTAAGCTAATCAAAGGGAGTTTGTTGATTAAGTATCTAAATTAAGCAAGTAAACAACTAAACAGGATGTAATCCAAATAATAAAAGCGGAACAAGAGATAAGGTTATTGATATAGGGTGATCCAAGCTCAATTAGTGGTGTTCATTTACTCAAGAAGCTAATCCCTAGGCAATAGATCTCTAATCTAGATTAGTTATCTTTCAAGCAACTAATCACTATGCTAATTATCAAACCCATTAGCAAATCATCATTTGTGGATTATCAATTAGCAAGCATTAAGAATCATATCAAGATCAACCAAAGATATACCCTAAACAACTAATGTCTTAGGTTAGGAACATAAATCTCTTGTCTAGTTTGGTCTTGGCATTTCATCAAACACTTGGTGTTCATGAAATGCCTAATGATCTAGACCCACTCTTTCAAGCTAGATCTAGCATTAGGGACTCTAGACAAGAAGGAATATAAGACTATCTAATCCTAAACACCACTAATCAAACCCTAGATCCCCCTAATCAACCTCATCCCAAGATCCTTAAGACTACTCACTAATCATCATGGGTTTAACAAATCCAAGGAAAGAAGTGTTAAAGCTCATGATCAAGATGATTGAATGATTAGAAAGTAGAAGATAGATGGATCAAATCAAGAAAACAATACTCAAATTGCATAAATAAAAAAGGATCAATCTCTTACAAATCACTCTTAGAGAGGGTTTTTGCTTAGAAAAAGACTTAGCCCTCACAAATTAGGTTTTTGGGCTTAAATAGTGAATAGTGACGAACCGGGTCGACCCGAAACAAACCGGGTACCGACCCGGTTTAATTGGATAAAAGGCTTAGTATCGGTCAAAGTTTAGATGGATAAAACGCTAGGTATCGATCGATACCCTCGGTATCGATCGATACTTCGATACTTCTTCAGTGGATACCGAGGTCACTCCTCGGTATCTTTGCTCCGTATTAAGGGCCATTTCCCCCGCGATCTTTCTGTGGCAATACCGAGCTATGACACCGAGCAGGAGCATCGGTATTGCCCCTTGGTGTCGATCGATACTCGGTGTTGATCCTGGTGTCGATCGATGCTCCTTCAGTGGATACCGAGGTCACTCCTCGGTATCACTGCTCGGTTCTAAGGACTTTTCCCCCGGGTTCTCCCTGTGGCGATACCGAGCTATGACACCGAGCAGGAGCATCGGTATTTCCCCTCGGTGTCGATCGATACTCGGTGCTGATCCTGGTATCGATCGATGCTGGGTGTTGAGCCTGCTTTTACCTGAAATACGATCCAAAACATGCAAGGACCCTCTAGGACTGAATGTAGACACACTAGACTCCTAAAATGACCTAAATGCTAAAGAAGTATCATGAACTACATGTAAATGACTCTAAACATATATGAAACGGATGCTAGAATGATGCAAAATGTGATGATATCAATTCCCCCAAACTTACTTCTTTGCTTGTCCTCAAGCAAAAGCATCACTAAAAGCGTTCAAGTCCTAGTGCAAACTCTAAAGTATGATCAAACATGTCTACTCAAAAGGGGCTAGCCATGCTCATCCTTACATGAACCAAGCTCAAATCTCAACCTACACAAGCTTTCAAATCATCAAATCCTTTAACATTTATTAGAATTTTTCCAAGTGAATCATGCTCATGCAAGGCAAGTGAATGCATTTGGCTAAGGTAGAGGTTTCGAGATAAAGCTGATCTCGATACGAATAACGGTTTTCGAGCGAGGGTTTCTCTCAAAAGGAATCAACTAATGCAAAATGCTAAGAGTAAAGCCCAATAGATGCATACAAGGTCGACTTCCATCTACCCGAATGTCTCATATCGAACTTGACTCATAATTTCTAAACCCCAATGAAAATCCTCCTAAGCTACCCTTTTTGCAAGGCGTTTTGACTTTCCTACTCATATCACCTCATTTTCCTTCTCTCTTTAAACACTTAGGGGATTTCCTTCTTCACCAAACGGTTTGGCTTTCAACATTTTTCTTTCCTTAGCTCTTCTTTATTTTCTCTAGTCTCTCTTGTTTCTTTTCTTTGCTTTAGCCTTTTTGGCTTTCTTTCTTCTTTTTGAAGACTATAGACTATTTTCTTTTCTTTTTCACTTAGAGATTTTCCCATAAACGAATATAGCCAACCGTTTCAAGCCTTTTTGCTTATCCCCTATTCTTCTTCATCTACCTTGTCCCAAGTTCCCAACCTATCTAGCCTTATCCTATGTCTAACTCATTTATGCCGAGCTAGTTCTACATAGAAGTATTTCCTTGTCGTTCTGAACTCAACACTTTTTGCCTAGTTGATTCGAAAAAGGCCTCACAATCCCTCACAAGTAGCATTTGGCTTGAAAAGAGGTTGGGGTAAGGGAGTGGTTAACCGTTCCAATGATGTGAATCGGCTATTCGGGCTAACAAGAGAGTGGCAAAGCGGATAAGATAGCCCAAATATGTATGTGGTAACCATGCATTCAATATGCAATGCACAAGCATGATAATTACAATGTCGAATTATGGTTATCACTTAAGTAGGAATGGACTCAAATCAACTTGCTTTGGCTAAGAACTAAGTAATGAGACATGAAATCCAAACATGGTTCGACCTTAATTTCGCACACGAGATCTAGAGCATAGGACTTAAACTCTTAAAGCAATACTTCGCAAAGGGGAATCATTCTAGCTCCTAATGCGCATGCAATGCATTGTCTATGTGCTACGCATTCTAGACTCAATCCTATATGAAGTGCAAATGCATCCTAAATGACTTCTTTTTGTCTTTTCATTTTCAAAATTTTTCAAATTTGTTTGGTTTTTCTATGCCTTAGATGAATGCATGAGACTCAAGATGAAAATATAAAATAAGAGAAAAACAAATGTTATTAGATACCGGTCCCTCCCCCAAACTTAAATCGCACCGTCTCGGTGTGAAATAAACTTAAGGAAAGGACCAAAAACAAGAGAAAGCTATACAATGCAAGACTTAAAAGAAAATATGTACAAATATTTTGGATCGTACCTAGAAGCTTGGAGATGGGGATGTAGACCCCATTGAGTAAGATGGATTACTTGAGACGGGAGACGGAGACCGCATCGCTCTCCTCTTTGTCGCCCTTTCTTGTCGGGCCGTGGGACGGTTTGAGCCGATGCCGAGCTCCCAATCCTCTCCTCGAGGCGCGAGGTTAGCATCCGTGAACACATCGCCACCTTCACCGGCTCTTGATGAGCTCGCTCCACAACCTCCGTCTTTCAAGTCATTGATGGTTCAACCCATGGCTTTCACCGTCTTCTTCAAAGACTTGATCGTTTTGACCATCTTCTTCATGTTTTTGTCTTGCCACTTGCACATCCGTTGGAGGAGACGAGTTTGGTGGTGAGCGTACCTTGTGGCTTGGCTAGTGATAGCCCCATCATAGGGATCAAAGTGGTAGCGCTCACTACCATAGACGGTCTCGGGTGATGCCTCATAGGCTTCTCCCTCGGCGATGTCAATTGGCTCCTCGACGGTGGTTCTCCGTTGTGTTTTCTTACGGAACGCTTGCATAGGTGGGTCGACGGTGGAGTTGTAGAGGTACTCTTGTGGAGGGATGAACATGACGTTCCTTGGGTCCCGAAAATTGGTGATTGCGGGATTTGGTAGAGGGACTTGTGTCACGGATGACTCGGTGTGTTGGAGGTTGTAAGCCATCTTTCCCTCGATGTGTCCCTTGAAGAACTTAACCTTGGAAAGGTAGGCCATATCCAAGGACTTCCAATCATATTGGCCAAGGGCTACTTTGATCTCCTTTGCCATGACAATTGGAGTTATCACCCAACCGAGGCAAATCGCCGCCTTCTTCGATTTTGTCTTCCAAGCCCAATCCCGGTAATGGAACAAGTGTCTCACTAAAAGCGTGGCTAGACAATGAATTCTCCCCGGGCCTTCGAATGCATCACCGTTTGCGAGAACGGGTAGGATAGGCTTTAGACCAAGCGCCAACAGTTCCATCTCCTCCGTAGTTACCGTATCAATCTCTACCTTGTGGTAGAAATTGTGGACCAACGCCTTGTGTACATACCGGATTGCCGGGTGCCTTATGCTCGCACTCTTGGAGTCACCGGCTTTAAATTCCCCGCTTGCAATTGTTGCCCAAAGATTTCGGATTTCATTTTCCGGGTAATCGAAGTATGGCCCGCCATAAGTACCTTCTTCTCTAAATCCGAATATCTCGCAAAGCTCGTGGAAGTTGACGGTGTATGATGTTCCCTCGAGATCGAACTTTAGAATTCCAAATCCGGAGTTTCCACGCTCCGTATCGTAGAAATTAGCTCGTAAGGTGGATAGGAACTTGGCGGTGAGTGCCTTGGTAGCTTCGTATTTCATGCTCATGAACTTCCTTAGCCCCATATTCTCCAAGAGATCCAACACCTCGTCGCTTATTCCCATTCTCTCCATCGTCTCCATATCAACAAATTTGCCTTGCTCGGATTTCATTAGGCAAAATTTGTTGAAATACTCATGCTCACTCGGCTTTGTCCGTCCCGGCGCGGGGACATTCTCTCTCTCGACCTCTTTCTCGGTACTCTTTCCTTTTCCCTTTGCCGCGGCCTTGGGTTTAGCTATTGCCTTGGTACTAGCCTTGGCAATCCCTTTTCCTTTTTCCGCTGCCGTAGCTTGGGCAATTCCTTTCCCTTTGGTTGAAACCTTGGCCCGTGCCCGTGTCGATGGAGCTCCCTTGTCCGACATTGTACCTACAAATATTGCTTGAGAATATTCATGAGCATAGGCACAATTCCTTATCAAATCAACAAGGGATTACCAAAAGATGACCTTAGAGCAATGAATGAAGGTCACATTTCGCACCTAACAAGCAAATTATCTCAATTTACAATCCCTAATTCTCAAAATCCCAATTTCTCAAAATCCCAATTTCTCAAATGAAACATCAAGTCTAAGCATAGATAAACCATCCCCAAGGTATTTGCACAAATGATTCAACAGTATCAAACCATATTCAAGCAATGTTTCTTCAAGAACAAAATCATGGTTTTCAAAAATTTAATTGAATAATACCTTGGGGAATTTGGATTACATGCTTGAAATGATGATAAATCCAAAAAGAGCAGTGAAAATCGAGATTATAGGGCTTTGAATCACCAAATTTGGTTGAGAAAAGAGGAAGATCTTGTAAAAATTTGCTCTAGAATCGCGAAAAGGAGTCTACAAAACTGGGCTTGGTCGCGACAAGAAGAGAGAAGAAGGAGAAGACTTACCTGGGTCGGATCTTACCTGGGTTGAGTCTGAATTTTGGGAGCGTATCGATCGATACTCGGTGTTACACCCGGTATCGGTCGATACTCGTATTGCTCAATACCGATGACACTCCTCGGTGTCGTTGCTCGGTGTTAAGGAGGTTTTCCTCCTGGTTCCATACCGAGCTGTGATACCGACCTGTGACGTCGGTATTGGTCCTACGTATTACTCGGAATACCGATTTCAATACTCGGCATCGATCGATACTCGGTGTTACCTCGGTATCGATCGATACTAGGTTTTGATCAATACTGATGACACATCCTCAAACTCCTATGCAAACTCAACAAAAACATCAAAAAGATCTAGCAAGATAGAAAAATAAGATAAACAAAAAGAAAGTATGTACAATGATAAGCTTGGGGTGTCTCCCAAGAGCACTTTGTTTAACGTCACTAAGTTCGACGTTTGTTACCGTTCTCAAGCTAGAGGGACATCATCGAGGGGGATCGATCCTCCCTTCTCGACTGATTGATCTGCCCGGTAGGGTTTGAGTCTTTGGCCGTTTGTAATGAAATCTTGGCCCTCTTTGTTAATGAGCACAACGGCCCCATACGGTCTTACTTCCTTAATCTCAAACGGACCCGACCACCTTGACTTGAGTTTCCCGGGAAAGAGCTTCAACCGGGAATTGAATACCAATACTAGGTCCCCAACCTTGAAGTCCTTGTGCACAATCCTCTTGTCGTGGAACGCTTTGGTCCTCTCCTTGTAGATTCTCGAACTCTCATAGGCATCGAGCCTAGTCTCCTCTAACTCGTGAAGTTGGATCAACCGCCTCTCTTGTGCGGTCTTGATGTCGAAATTAAGTAGCTTTACCGCCCATAGGGCCTTGTATTCCAACTCAACCGGTAGATAGCATGACTTCCCATAGAGCAAGTTGAATGGAGTAGTCCCTATAGGTGTTTTAAAGGCGGTCCGGTATGCCCATAAGGCATCATCCAACTTGTTGGCCCAATCCTTCCTTGAACCTCCAACCGTCTTCTCAAGTATGGCCTTGATTTGCCAGTTTGACACTTCTACTTGGCCACTCGTTTGAGGGTGGTAAGGCGTTGCTACCTTATGCTTCACACCGTGCTTCTTTAGTAAGCTTTCAAACACCTTGTTGATGAAATGACTACCTCCATCACTAATTACCACTCTCGGAACTCCGAACCTTGGAAAGATCACGGACTTGAACAGTTTTAGAACGATCTTGGCGTCATTGGTCGGGCTTGCAATGGCTTCCACCCATTTGGACACGTAATCGACCGCCACCAATATGTATTGGTTACCATATGATGACGGGAAAGGTCCCATAAAGTCGATGCCCCACACGTCAAACATCTCCACCACAAGGATTGGGTTTTGGGGCATCTCATCTCTTCTCCCAATATTCCCCTTCCTTTGGCATGCATCACACGTGGAGACAAAGGAGTGTGCATCCTTGAATAACAAAGGCCACCAAAAGCCGGATTGCAAGAACTTTGTAGCGGTTTTGTAGGATGTGTGATGCCCGCCATAGGTTGACCCGTGACAAAGGAGTAGGATCCCTTGAACTTCTTCTTCCGCTACACACTTTCTATACAACCCGTCCGAACACAACTTGTACAAGTAGGGCTCGTCCCAATAGTATCTAGTGATGTCGTGGAAGAACTTCCTCTTCTTATACCCATCCAAAGGCGGTTCAATTCCTTCCCACAAACTAGGTAGTTGACTAGATCCGCAAACTATGGGAGCTTTTCATCTTGTAGACCGCTAGCTTCCTCCATACCATTCACGGCTTCAATTCCCCTTCTCAATACCTTCACAACCATGAGACTTTCTTCGGGAAGCTTGTCTTCAATGGGGACGAGGTCTTCTATCCTCATCCTAGACAAGTGATCCGCTACTCCGTTCTGTATGCCTTTCTTGTCTACTATCTCCAAATCGAATTCTTGGAGTAGCAAGATCCAGCGTAGTAGCCTTGGTTTCGTGTCCTTCTTTGCATGAATGTATCTTAAAGCCGCGTGATCGGTGTAGACAATCACCCTTGAACCCACAACATAAGATCTAAACTTCTCCATGGCAAAGACTACGGCCAACAACTCCTTCTCCGTGGTTGCATACCTAGTTTGAGCATCATATAGAGTCCTACTAGCATAGTAGATCACATTGGTCTTCTTGTCTTTCTTTTGACCCAAAACGGCTCCAACCGCATAGTCGCTAGCATCACACATGATCTCAAACGGAAGGGCTTGGACTATAGGGGCGCTAATCAACGCTTTCTTGATCTCTAGGAATGCTCCCATGCACTCCTCATCAAACACAAACTCGACCTCTTTGCAAAGCAACCGGGAGAGGGGCCTAGTAATCCTTGAAAAGTCTTTGATGAACCTTCGGTAGAACCCCGCATGACCCAAGAAAGACCGGATGTCTTTGACCGTCTTAAGCGGCTCCAAACTAGCCATCACCTCAATCTTGGCTTTGTCCACCTCTATCCCTTTCTCGGAAATCTTGTGTCCTAGCACGATCCCTTCTCGTACCATGAAGTGGCACTTCTCCCAATTGAGCACCAAGTTTGCTTCTTCGCATCGTTGCAAGACCCTGCAAAGATTTGACAAGCAAACACCAAAGGAAGATCCGTACACGGAGAAGTCGTCCATAAAGACCTCTACCATGTCCACAATAAGATCGGAAAAAATGGACATCATGCAACGTTGGAAAGTTGCGGGAGCATTACACAACCCAAACGGCATCCTTCGATATGCGAAGGTACCGTAAGGGCATGTAAAGGTTGTTTTCTCTTGGTCATTCGGGTGTATGGGTATTTGAAAGAAACCCGAATAACCGTCTAGGAAACAATAAAAAGGATGATTAGCGAGACGTTCAAGCATTTGATCTATGAAAGGTAACGGGAAATGATCTTTTCGAGTAGATGAGTTTAACTTCCTATAGTCTATGCACATCCTATGCCCGGTTATCGTCCTAGTAGGAATCATTTCATTCTTGTCATTTCTAACAACCGTCATCCCCCCTTTCTTAGGTACGCAATGAACCGGGGAGACCCACGTACTATCCGATATTGGGTAGATAATCCCCGCGTCCAAGAGCTTAAGAATCTCTCTCTTTACAACATCTTTCAAATTAGGGTTTAGCCTTCTTTGATGTTCAATAGAGGTCCTCGATTCATCCTCTAAATGGATTCTATGCGTGCACAAACTTGGGGAAATACCTTTGATATCATCTAAAGAATAGCCAATAGCCTTCCTATACTTCCTAATTTCCACAAGAAGGGAGGA
The DNA here is from genome assembly GCA_002933935.1 of Eutrema yunnanense. Lineage (NCBI taxonomy): Eukaryota > Viridiplantae > Streptophyta > Magnoliopsida > Brassicales > Brassicaceae > Eutrema > Eutrema yunnanense. Next base: position 257,135 of record PKML01050902.1, read on the forward strand.
TAGTTCATTTTCATCTAGACTCTCGTTCACGATAACCGGGTATGACTCATTCGGACCTAAGAACGCATACCTTAATCCCGCGGGAAGTTGCTTTAGGTCCACCTTTGGGGCCTTGAGCTCGCTCCAATCGTCATCCCCAAAACTAGTCTTACCATTGCTAGTCTCTTCGAATGTTAGAACGAACTCTTCTTGAACCGTGGTATCCCGGATGCACAACTCAATAAACGTGGTGTCCTTGTCAACCGGCTTATGAGAATCCATGAGAAGTTCATAGCCTTGACTCTCCTTGCTCAAAAACCCATGGTCACCGTGCTCCCTTGTCAAAACCACTTCTAACCCATCTTCCACTCTCATTTCTTCAAGTAACTCATCGGCCAACTCGTCCATGGTCCGAATGTAGAAACATTGCCCGTCTATAGTGGGATTCTTCATTACTTTGTTGATGTCAAACTCAAGCACTTCCCCTTTACCAAAATGGAGATCTATCTTGCCCTTCCTTACGTCGATTATCGCTCCCGTGGTCGCTAGGAACGGTCTACCAAAGATGAGAGGGTCTTTTGGTTCTTCATCCATTTCAAGAACCACAAAGTCCGTGGTGACGATGAAATCTTTCACCACAATTGGTAGATCCTCAAGTAGACCGATGGGGACTCTCACACTCCTATCCGCCAATATTAGAGAGATGTTGCAAGCTTTGTAGCGCGTGAAGCCTAATCTCTTAGCTACCGAGAATGGCATGAGGCTCACACTTGCTCCAAGATCACATAAGCAATGATTGAAAGCTAGAGGTCCAAGAGCACAAGGTAAGGTAAAGGATCCCGGGTCTCCTAGCTTCTTGGGTACCATCTTCTTTTGGATAATGGCACTACATTCATGAGTTAGAATGACCATGGATTCCATCTCCTTGGCTCTTTCACTCACAGCATCTTTCAAGAACTTGGCATATTGAGGGACAAGTAAGAATGCATCCACTAAAGGCATTGTAAGCTCCACTTTCTCCATTTGCCTATCAAAAATAGCTTTGTACTTATCCATAAGTTGTTTCTTGAAACGACCGGGAAAAGGTAGCTGAGGTATTCGGGGCCGTTCCGGATTGTGGAGCGTGTTGGACCGGTAGCATATCGGTTGGAGTTACCCGCGGCTATGCAAGCATTTCATCAGGTCTTCCATGTGTCGATGCTGAAGAATTGTTTGTATAGGGGTGACGAGGTATTGGCTGAGATTCCGCCAGATCTCCAGCCCAATATGACCGTTGAGGCGAGACCTTTGAGAGTTCTCGAGCGGAGGGTCAAAGAGCTTCGTCGGAAGAAGATTCCGATGATGTGAGTTCTGTGGGACTGTGGCGGGGTGCATGAGGAAACTTGGGAGCCAGAGGCTAGGATGGAAGCGAGGTTCCAGAAGTGGTTCCAGAAGCAAGCTGCGGCTTGAGTTCCATCGAGAGGTTCCAGTTTCGGTTATAGCTATATGCTATGTGTGTTTCATTTTGTATTTCCGTTGTGTAGAACGATGTTACATTATGATGTATAATAAGATGAGTATTTCTTATTATTGGTGACTTTGGGAGTCACGGTTTCGCATTCCGCTTGGGGTAAAAAGTGTTAATGCAAGAGAGTGATAGGATGGATGATCTTATTACTGTGGTGAGCGTTGCGTGTTTCAGTTAAGCTTGTTCGGAAGCGAGCCGATACTGAAGGGTGCGCAAGGGCGGTGCGATGGCCGGGTTATTGGTTATGCACGCCAGATATTCCGGGTATGGAATATGGGTGATGCCGGTGTTGCCTTGCGAGGATTTACACGGATCACGGGAGGTAGTTCAGTCGAGATGCTTAGAGATATGTGACTTATTGCTCGTTGAGAGGACTGGTTCCTCTGGTGCCGATAGCTCGCAGGACTGTGTGTCTTGAGAGTGCGACTGGCGATGTACCCAGTCTCGGGAGGTTTATAGCCTAGAGTGATACGTGATACCGTGGATTCGTAAGGAGTATATCCTAGACGTAGGATATATTTCCTAGAATTGAGTGGTATGGGGTATTGAGACTCTTGTAGGTTATATTACCAAGTGTAGTGGTACGGCAGATACCCAGAACTCGGAGATGCTACGGTGTCTTGGGTGATGGGGTATGGTTGATTCCTTGCGAGGTATGGTGGATATCCTGCGGGATATGGCTGACGCTCGGCACTCGGAGATGCTGCGGTGTCTTGAGTGATGGGGTTGGCGTGTGTTTGAGCAATAAGTACATATGATGCTGCGGTGTCATAAGCATAGGGACTGAATGGGAAACCTCGGAGGTTAGTTTTTGGACCTCGTGTGAGTGTTGAGATGGCCGGGTTGGCCAAGGATTGTGTAATCGTTGCGACGATTAAGGTTCATTGGAGATGAGCAGTTCATGGGAGATGAACGGTAACGAAGATTCAAGGTCGAATCTAAGTTAGTGGGGGAGAATTGTAACGCCCGCGTTCCGGAAGAATTAATTATTGAGGAAAAATAATTAATTAGGGTTCGTTCCGGGGGTGGTATCGATCGATACTGGCCGGTATCGATCGACACCAGCCGGGTTTTCCCCTTGTTGTCTTCTCCTCTTATCTTCTTTCGAGTATAAAAACTCTTCCCTTGAAGAAAAATCAGAAGGGTCGCGAGAGAGAGAAGGAGAGAGAGAGAAGGAGAGAGAGAAAAGGAGAGAGAGAGAGAGAGAAAGAGCTTGGCGAAGCTTAAATCTTGCGAGATCGAGAGAGTTTGAGCTTGGGAGAAGCTTGAAGAAGAGATTGGGAGAGCTTTGTTTTGGCGGGAACTTGTGAGAAGTGAGGGAGGTCGATCTTGAGCTCGGGAAGTCGTTTTAAAGCTCGATCCATCGTGTCTAAGGTGAGTTGGGACCAAAGGTTAGCAATTAAGCTTGTGTGGTGCTTGTTAAGCTTGATTGATGAATTTTGTGGCTTGTATGCTGGTGAATCGCATGGGAGTATCGATCGATACCATGTGAGTATCGATCGATACCTGTCCCTTGGCGGTGGTCTCGTATTGTGTTTGAATTGATCGATACCAGGTGTTGTTTTGGGAATCGATCGATACCAGTCCCTTGTCGGGAGTTGTGTGTTGTTTGGGTATCGATCGACACTAGGGGAGCATCGATCGATACCAGTTGTGTAGCGCCCGTGTTCCGGAAGAATTGATTATTGAGGAAAAATAATTAATTCGGGTTTTGTTCCGGGGGTGGTATCGATCGATACCAGCATGTATCGATCGACACCAGCCGGGTTTTCTCCTGGTTGTCTTCTTCTTTTATCTCTTTCGAGTATAAAAACCTATCTTTGGATAAGATAAGAGTAAGTTCAGAAGGGTCGCGCGAGAGAGAAGGAGAGAGAGAGAAGAGGAGAGAGGAAGAGGAGAAAGAGCTTGGCGAAGCTCGGATCTTGCGAGATCGAGGAAGGTTGAGCTTGAGAGAAGCTTGACGAAGAGATTGGAAGAGCTTGGCTCTAGCGTGAGCTTGTGAGAAGAGAGAGAGGTCTTCTAGAGCTCGTTCCATCGTGTCCTAAGGTGAGTTGGGACCAAAGGTTAGCAAGTAAGCTTGTATGGTATGTTGTTAAGCTTGTTTGATGCTTTCCGTGTGTGGTTGTGGCGATTTCTGTGTTGAGATCTCGCGTAGGTTGTTGTGATTCGCAGGGAGTATCGATCGATACCATGTGAGTATCGATCGATACTAGTCCCTTGTGGATAGACTCGAGTTGTATTGTATCGAGGTGGATAGACTCGAGTGGTGTTGTATCGATCGATACCAGGTGTGTGTTTGGGTGTCGATCGATACCAGGCCTTTGTCGGGTAGCGTGTGTTGTATCGATCGATACCAGGTGTGTGTTTGGGTATCGATCGATACCAGTCCCTTGTCGGGACTTGTGTGTTGTTGGGCATCGATCGATACCAGGGGAGTATCGATCGATACCAGTTGTTTTGTGGAAGTTTTAATTGGTGTTAATTAATTCTTGGTTTGGCTATTTAATATTGCTGTTGTTGTGCTTATTGATAGCCTGTTGTTGAGATGATCAATCTCACTCAGCATTTGGTTAGCCAAATGTTGATGCATCACTTTTGTCGATGCAGGTAAAGATAAGGCGTGATCGTGGAATCGAGGCGGTGGAGAGGGGATGATTAGGACTCGGGGATGTTGCCTTTTATCGTTGTAGAACTTGGATTGTTCTTGAGGTGTTTAATTATTGGTGTGTAATAATTAAATGGTTAATTTATTATTGTTTAATTTTATGCAAAAAAAAAAAATGCGGTCCTTTCATTTTGGTATCAGAGCCTATGCGGTTCTAGGAGCCCATACGGTTCTAAGAGCCTAAGTGGTTCTAGAATAATTGGGTGTTGTGTGGGGTCGTAGAATCATCCTCTTCGAGCCTTGTGGGATTCCACGGTGAGTATCTTTATTGTGATGATTGTTGTTAGCTTTCGTAGCTTGTGCTTCTGCACGTGTGCAGATGGCTAGAGGACGTGGTAGAGGTTGTGGCCGTGTGCCGGAGGAACAGGTCGAGGAATCGCGTGCGAGTCAGGTTGGGTCTGAGGGTGTAGCCGGTGTGAGTGCCGTTGGGGCTGGCGTGAGCGCCAGTGTGGCTGGTGTTCCAGCGGGTGCTGCGGGTGTAGCAGCGGGTGATGCTCGGGCCCGGGATGATCGCATAGCGGATCTGTTGACGAGGTTGTTGGAGCGGTTACCAGAGAGGGTACCGGCTCAGGCTCCTGTAGTTCCGGTGGTGGTGGAGGTTCAGCCTCAGGTGGCAGCTGCGGTTGCTGAGGAGCTCCCATCCTACCTTGGGATGATGGAGCAGGTGCAGAGGATTGGCACGGGGTTCTATTCTGAAGGTGTTAATCCTGAGGACGCTGATGCGTGGTTGAGGAGGGTGGAGAGGAATTTCCCCTCGAGTAGGTGTCCCGCGGGATTCCAGGTGGACATTGCGGTCCAGTATCCGGAGGGTGATGCGCATCTCTGGTGGAGGGGTGTGGCAGCACGAAGAGTTCAGGCCGCGATGTCTTGGGCGGATTTTGTAGAGGAGTTTAACTCCAAGTATTTCCCTCAGGAGGCGTTCAACCGGATCGAGTCAAGGCTTGCGAGTTTGACTCAGGAGGATCGGTCGATACGCGAGTATGAGGTGGGGTTCAACCGGCTCGGGTCTTATGTTAGACGAGCGGTTGAGAGTGAGTCGTCCCGTGTGCAGAGATTCTTGATGGGTCTTCAGGTGGACTTGAGGAACCGTTGCATGGTGAGGGCTTTTTGCACGGTTGATGAGTTGGTTGAGACTGCAGCTTTGCTTGAGGAGGGTCTGAGGGACGAGGTGGTAGTGGTTACACCGAGTTTTCAGACGAGATCAGTGCAGCAGCAGTCCGGTCCGAACAGAGGCGGTAAGCCGATGCAAGGACAGAAGTGGAAGTGGGATATGGTCACGATGGATTTCGTGGTGGGTTTACCAGTTGGGTCATCGTTGATCGATTGACCAAGTGTGCGCGTTTTCTGGCCATTAAGAAGTCCGATGGGGCAGCAGTTTTGGCTAAGAAGTACGTGCGGGAGATTGTGAGACTGTATGGAGTACCGGTGAGTGTTGTTTCGGACCGGGATCCTAAGTTCACATCGGAGTCTGGAATGCGTTTCAGACAGAGATGGGCACGAGGGTGCACTTGAGCGGCGTATCATCCTCAGACAGATGGGCATTCCGAGCGGACCATCCAGTCTCTGGATGTTTTGTTGAGGATGTGCGTGCTGGATTGGGATGGCACCATATGAGGCTCTGTATGGGAGGCCATGTCGTACCCCCTTGTGTTGGACACAAGTGGGGGAGGGAAGCACTTTGGGTGCGAGTTTTGTTCAGGAAACTACGGAGAAGATCCGGGTTTTGGAGCTGAACAAGAGAGAGGCCCAAGATCGGCAAAAGAGTTATGCCGATAAGAGGCGGAAAGAACTTGTGTTTGAGATGTAGAGTGTCATGTGCTTTTTGACACGGGAGCATCGCATTGCTTCGTTTCTCCGGAGTTGGCCGAGGAGGCTAACCTTCGAAGCGAGCCCGGTGTGAGTTTGGGTTTCGTGGAGGTTGCCGGAGGGAAGCTCCTGAGAATTCACGGTCGGGTGCGAGACGTGGATGTTCAGGTAGCAGGAGAGTCCATGCCTGCCGATTTGATTATCTGCTCCGTGGAGCTGTACGATGTCATCTTGGGCATGGATTGGCTCGGGAAGTTCAGAGTGCATCTGGACTGTCACCGAGGGTGGGTCGAGTTCGACCAAGGAAAAGGGAAGTGGGTGTATCAGGGTGTGAGACCGACTTCCGGGAATCTCGTGTTCTCGGTTGTGTACGCGGAGCGTCTGAACGAGAAGGGTGACGAGGTATTGGCTGAGATTCCGCCAGATCTCTAGCCTAATATGACCGTTGAGGCGAGACCTTTGAGAGTTCTCGAGCGGAGGGTCAAGGAGCTTCGTCGGAAGAGGATTCCGATGATGCGAGTCCTGTGGGACTGTGGCGGGGTGCATGAGGAAACTTGGGAGCCAGAGGCTAGGAAGGAAATGAGGTTCCAGGAGTGGTTCCAGAAACAAGCTGCGGCTTGAGTTCCATCGAGAGGTTCCAGTTTCGGTTATAGCTGTATGCTATGTGTTCATTTTGTATTTCCGTTGTGTAGAACGATGTTACATTATGATGTGTAATAAGATGAGTATTTCTTATTACTGGTGACTTTGGGAGTCACGGTTTCGCATTACGTTTGGGGTAAAAAGCGTTAATGCGAGAGAGTGATAAGATGGATGTTCTTATTTCTGTTCAGGGCAGTGCGATGACCGGGTGATCGGTTATGCACGCCAGATATTCCGGATATGGAATATGGGTGATGCCGGTGTTGCCTTGCGAGGATTTACACGGATCACGGGAGGTAGTTCAGTCGAGATGCTTAGAGATATGTGACTTATTGCTCGTTGAGAGGACTGGTTCCTCTAGTGCCGATAGCTCGCAGGACCGTGGGTCTTGAGAGTGTGAGTGGCGATGTACCCAGAACTCGGAGATGCTGCGGTGTCTTGGGTACTGTGGTATGACAGATACCTTGCGAGGTATGGTAGATATCCTGCGGGATATGGCTGATGCTCGGAACTCGGAGATGCTGTGGTGTCTTGAGCGACGGGGTTGGCGTGTGTTTGAGCAATAAGTACATATGATGCCGCGGTGTCATAAGCATAGGGACTGAGGGAAACCTCGGAGGTTGGTTTTGTGGCTTGTAAGCTTGTGTGGTGCTTGTTAAGCTTGATTGATGGATTTTGTGGCTTGTATGCTGGTGAATCGCATGGGAGTATCGATCGATACCATGTGAGTATCGATCGATACCTGTCCCTTGGCGGTGGTCTCGTATTGTGTTTGAATCGATCGATACCAGGTGTTGTTTTGGGAATCGATCGATACCAGTCCCTTGTCGGGAGTTGTGTGTTGTTTGGGTATCGATCGACACTAGGGGAGCATCGATCGATACCAGTTGTGTAGCGCCCGTGTTCCGGAAGAATTAATTGTTGAGGAAAAATAATTAATTCGGGTTTTGTTCCGGGGGTGGTATCGATCGATACCGGCATGTATCGATCGACACCAGCCGGGTTTTCTCCTGGTTGTCTTCTTCTCTTATCTCTTTCGAGTATAAAAACCTATCTTTGGATAAGATAAGAGTAAGTTCAGAAGGGTCGCGAGAGAGAGAAGGAGAGAGAGAGAAGAGGAGAGAGGAAGAGGAGAAAGAGCTTGGCGAAGCTCGGATCTTGCGAGATCGAGGAAGGTTGAGCTTGAGAGAAGCTTGACGAAGAGATTGGAAGAGCTTGGCTCTAGCGTGAGCTTGTGAGAAGAGAGAGAGGTCTTCTAGAGCTCGTTCCATCGTGTCCTAAGGTGAGTTGGGACCAAAGGTTAGCAAGTAAGCTTGTATGGTATGTTGTTAAGCTTGTTTGATGCTTTCCGTGTGTGGTCGTGGCGATTTCTGTGTTGAGATCTCGCGTAGGTTGTTGTGATTCGCAGGGAGTATCGATCGATACCATGTGAGTATCGATCGATACTAGTCCCTTGTGGATAGACTCGAGTTGTATTGCATCGAGGTGGATAGACTCGAGTGGTGTTGTATCGATCGATACCAGGTGTGTGTTTGGGTGTCGATCGATACCAGGCCCTTGTCGGATAGCGTGTGTTGTATCGATCGATACCAGGTGTGTGTTTGGGTATCGATCGATACCAGTCCCTTGTCGGGACTTGTGTGTTGTTGGGCATCGATCGATACCAGGGGAGTATCGATCGATACCGGTTGTTTTGTGGAAGTTTTAATTGGTGTTAATTAATTCTTGGTTTGGCTATTTAATATTGCTGTTGTTGTGCTTATTGATAGCCTGTTGTTGGGATGATCAATCTCACTCAGCATTTGGTTAGCCAAATGTTGATGCATCACTTTTGTCGATGCAGGTAAAGATAAGGCGTGATCGTGGAATCGAGGCGGTGGAGAGGGGATGATTAGGACTCGGGGCTGTTGCCTTTTATCGTTGTAGAACTTGGATTGTTCTTGAGGTGTTTAATTATTGGTGTGTAATAATTAAATGGTTAATTTATTATTGTTTAATTTTATGCAAAAAAAAAAATGCAGTCCTTTCAAGTTGCGTTTTGTGCGGGAAGTTCAATTGTTGTTAATTAATTATTGATAATTGTTTATTGTGCTTATTGGTAGCCTGTTGTTGGGATGAGCAATCTCACTCAGCATTTGGTTAGCCAAATGTTGATGCATCACTTTTGTCGATGCAGGTAAAGATAAGGCGTGATCGTGGAATCGAGGCGGTGAAGAGGGGATGATTAGGACCCGGGATTGTTGTTGCTTTTGCTGTTGTAAAACCGATAACTTGTGTTGTATTGTTTAATTAGTATTGTTTAATGTTTAATTATTTGTTTAATTATTTATGTTTAATTTAAAAAAAATAAAAATGCAGTCGTTTCAACTTCTTTCAGGTTCGGGTTTAGTCTCCTCTGGTGTTCCACTGAAGATTTGGACTCGTCCTCAAGATGAATCCTATGCATGCACAAGTCTGGAGATATACCTGAAATGTCATCAAGAGAATAGTCTCCTCTGGTGTTCCACTGAAGATTTGCGCAGCTTGCTTAGCAGTAAGGTAATCTCTCCGTTGTTTAAAGAAGCATTAATAATCACTGGGTATGTGGAATTAAGACCAAGAAAACCATACCTCAGATTGGCTGGAAGTGGTTTGAGTTCCACTTTATGAGCTTTCTCCTCACTCCAATCACCAAGCCCATCAGCTTTCATTAAGGTTTCGGCCAACTCCTTTGGTGATCGCATGGTATCGACCGATACTAAGTGAGTATCGATCGATACTGGTTGTGCTGTGTCGAGCATCTTCGAGTATCTAGCAGCAACATCACCCAAGTACTCCTCTGACTCAGCTGAACAAACCAATGTTCTCTCTAGTGGATCCTCAGGATGCATTTCCAAGAAGTACTATTCAACTATGTCACTGAAGGTATCATCAAAGAAAGTCTGCCCATCGATGGTTGGTCTCTTCATCATCTTCTCCATGTTAAAAGTCATGACCAATGTTAAGAGCGATCTTCCCATTCCTGCAATCAATCAAAGCACCAGCTGTTGCTAGGAATGGCCTTCCCAATATAAGAGGATCTCTGGGCTCTGCATCATACTCCCTGACAATGAAATCAGTCGGGATTAAGCAATTCCCAATCTTAATCGAGACGTCTTCAAGTAATCCCTCTGGAAGTCAAACTGAGCGATCAGCAAGTGTCAGGGAGATCCTTGTGGTTGTGAAGTCTGTCATTCCCATCCTTTTAGCAATTGAGTATGGCATGAGGTTCACACTTGAACCAAGGTCGCAAAGAGAACGTTCGAACCTCTATGTGAAGATTGTACAATCCAACACAAAACTCCCTGGATCTGGTAGCTTCTTTGGGTTCATGTTGGTCAAGATTGCGCTGCACTCATGAGAAATCATCATAAAACCATCCTCAAGGTTCACATTGCTCGATACCATCCTCTTAACATATCTCCTGAAAGCTGGAGAAGTCTAGATAGCATCGACAAAAGGAAGTTCAACAATCAACTTATCCATAATTGCATTGCATCTAGAGTATTCTACCTCCTTCTTAGTCTTCCCAATAGCCATGGGATAAGGTATCCTTGGTATGTAAACTCTCTCTGCAACCACATCAGGTACTTCCTTCAAAACCTTAGGTGTTGTATCGACTGCAGGATCAGTGTCGATCGATACGCTGGGGATTTCAGAATCCTCATCGTCAAGATCGACGAAATTTTCTGCAGTTTGGCCAATTTTCACTCCTGGATTGACCTCTTTTCCATTCCTCAGGGTAATTTCATTAATGTGTGCCCTTGGATCTTCTGTTTTCCCTGGTAGAAAACCTTTTTGCCTCTTCACAGCATTTGCAGTTTGAGCAACCTGAGTTTCCAACTTCTTCAGATGAATACTAGAGCCTCGATCTTTCCACTCAGATCAGTGTACATAGCATCCATCTTCCCATTGAAATCAACTGTTAGCTTATGTTGTCCTTGAACAAGCTGTTCAAACATAGACTCAATCTTGATATCTGGGGTCTTAGCAGGTATAGGTTGATAAGTTACTATCGTGCCTAATCGATTAACCTAAGATCTAAGTTCCAGGTGATCAATCCTGAATTAGCTTTGAGAACAACCTAAGGCGAAGAACTAATTCAGATTATGAACCCTAATCAACTAATCAACCTAACATTCAAAGAAATCCCTTATGAGAACCCTAAACCTAACAAGAGATCTACTCAGACATGGAAATCGAAACAATAAACATGGTTGAATAAATCTCTGAATAAATAAATAAGAAGAGAGTAAAACAAGGGTTCGAAATCTTCTCTCGGATGAACAGAGTTTCAGACTTGTCTCCCTCAAAAGCTCTCTCACAAAACTAAAGTAAAATCAAGCGTCATGGCTAAAGTGGCTGAAAAACCTAATAAATAATCCTAAAACACGATTTGGGGCTTCTTGTAAATAATAAAGTCTTCTGGGGCCAATTGCAATTCTTCAATCTTTAGAAAAGTCGCTATCCTTTTGTTTCTGCGATGATTATCGATCGATACCGTAAGTGTATCGATCGATACTCGGGTATCAAATCGGCTGTTTCAGCTACAGGATCTCTGCTTGGCTCCAAAAAGCTCCATAATGTTTCAATATCTCCAATTATACTCCAAACGTATTTAAAACCTGAAAAGACTCCAAAATACTAGAAAAACTCTATAAAAAGACTTATATCATGGCCTAAAACGGGTAAAAACCATGATATATCACTTTTCCAGAGGATGCCAAGATGAATTCTTACGCCGAGGCGAGCGAGGGAGTTGAGATGAGGGAATCTGAAAGGACAGTTGATCCCACTGAGGCCAACCCTGATATCTTGATAATTTACACAGCCGAGGCGATAAGGTTCGCCGGGATAATTCTTTCGATATATCAAATATTTTCTTCAACCGCTCCGGAGACGGTTGACGAAGAAGTAAAGAACGAGATTGTAGATTTTTGTCGAGATTCCACCGAGGCGACGAGAAAAACGGAGAGCGCGACGCAAATTCATGCGGTTGGTTAAATGGAGCGAAGTGACGCAATGAAACTTTTGAGGAAGAGGAGGAATGGTGTAAGCCTCGGTGGTGAGAGCTTAACCGGGATAGAGATGGAGCTAAAGACAGGCGGTCGCCCTCTCCTTTAGCCGATTGATGATTGAAGATGGAGGTGACTTGACACGATGGCGGTCGCTTCTCTCGTGTGGAGTCTTAGAAATGAAAGGATGGTGGAGTGAGTACACGACACATAGGGGAGATTACTATCTGATACGGTGCAAGGACTTGGCTTATTCGAATCACACGAACAAGACAAGAACAAGAAGAGAATTCGCTTCTCTCAAGAACTAGGGGAAGTGCGGCGCTTTATTGATAATCAAAAGTAACCAAAGATACAAGCTGCAGGGAAACCTTATAATGGCTTGTCATCTAGGGGACCCTTAGGTCAAATTAAAATGCAAAACAACATAAACAAAACGCAAAACAAAAACAGAAAAATGGAAAATCCGCATCCCTAACTAAAACAAAAGTGCATTGTTTCATATGGCTGCGACACCTAAACTACTTGTTTTGGAGTCGTTTTGAAGCGGTCCTTAGTCGTTGGGGAAGATTGAATCACATGCAAAGACAGTGTATAATGTAAACATCTTACATTGATGTGATGATGTCCAAGATGGTGCTTGAGGAGCTCTTGAAGACGACTTCGGCTCTGATGTGTTCCATTTGTGCAGGTGCTTGGAAAAGTCCTCTAGAGAGTCTTCTTGATCAGAGAAACTTTTATCTTCAAGTCCTTGCGATCCCTCAACTTCGGTCTCTTCTTCTTGCCTTTTTTGGTTCTTCTCGGGTAAGTGACTTTTGGTGGAAGCAACTTGTTGTTCCTTTCCTTTCTCCTTGGATTCTTGAGCTCTTGTTCATGCCAAGAAGTTATGCATACCTTTGGGATCATCAGGAGACGTCCTGTTTAAGCTTAGTCGGCTGAATTCATCGGCAAGCCCTTCTTTGGCGTTGAGGGGGTCTCCGGGTAGTTGGTTAGAGAGCTTCTTGAGTTCTGCATCTTTAGAAAGAAAACTACCTGACATGTTAGTCTTAAAATGATCACTTGGACAAGAGAACTTACCTCCCTCAGTTACAATCATATCGTTTGGATTGGTCTTTAGAACAAGTCCCTTTCTCTAGGCTAAAACTGCTTTGGATATATTTCCATCGGCTAACTTTCTATCGGGGGAAATTGATTCGGTAATTTTCCCTCAGTAAGATTCTTCTCGGCTAAATTCCTCTCAGCTATTTCTTGAAAAGGGTCGTATGGTCCTAATGAGCTGATGAAAGCTTGTACAACAGTTCCAAACCTTCTTTTAAGTTGTTTAGCCTTTGAACGAGTCATTGGTCCTTCTTGGACTGTGGGCACCTTCCTTGGGTTGGCATTAGAGTCGGTGTCCTCATCATTCCCTCCCTCTTCAAGAGGTTTTGACCTCAAAACTTGATCTCTTGCGTCATAAAAAGATAGATCATCAACATTAAAAGTAAGTGAGATATTAAACTCACATGGCAGCTCTAGCTTATAGGCATTGTCATTGATCTTGGCTAGAACTTTGAATGGATTGTCGCCTCTTGGAGCGAGTTTGGAGGCACGATTGTCCGGAAACCTTTCTTTTCGCATGTGTAGCCAGACCCAATCTCCTGGTTCAAAGGTGAGTTCCTTCCTGCCATTGTCATGGCTCCTCTTGTATCCCTCAGTTTTCTTCTCAATATTAGCCTTAGCTTTCTCATGCAACTTCTTGATGAGCTCAGCACGCCTAAGGCCGTCTTGATTAACATGTTCTACTTGCGGAAATGGCACTAAATATACTGGAGATAGAGGGTTAATTCCATAGACTATTTCAAATGGAGATAGCTTAGTGGATGAATGAACAACCCTATTATAAGCAAACTCTATGAATGGAATGCAATCAAGCCATGTTTTCATGTTGTTACCACCTCCGTTTGTCCATCTGTTTACCACCTCCGTTTAATGTAAACTCTAAATAAAACTCCAAGTGTACGATTTACCACCTCCGTTTGTCCATCTGTTTTGGGGTGACTGATATGCTTAGTTTTCATCGTTTTCAAACACATGTTTTGGTGTTTCTTTTGAGTATTTTATCGAGTCAAAGTCCATTTTTAGGGTCTTTTTAGTCTTTTATTCAGCTATCTCAGGTAAAAAGGCGTTTACGGAAGAAAGTGGAGTTACGTGGGCAAAAACGTATGGAACGGTACAAAAAGAGCAGAATCGATCGATGCATAATTGGCTTCGATCGATGCAACACCCTCCGAAGAACCAGAATCTATCGATGCACTACAGAAGAACCAAAATCGAATAGCATCGATCAATGCAAGCCTACGAGAAGGAAAATGAAATTTCTGACTTTCCTGTTTTGGCCCAGAAACTGCCTATTCTGACCTAATTCACCCAGAACCCTATTTATACATTATTTTTCAGCCACTTTTTATCCCATCTCTCTTTTGACGGCTTTTTGTTCTACTCATATTTTGGCTTTTTGATCTTGTAAGCAAGGAGAATAATCTCTGCAACTATTGAGAAGATTTCTAAACCCTTTTATCTCTTTCATTATTATTATGAGTTTCTCTCTATCTTCTTGCTTGTTCTCCATTGTCATGTCCGAGTAGTCTCATAGTTAGGTTTAGGGTTTCAAGGGGATCCATGAAGCATTGAATTAGACATAGATAGAGATTTATCTTTTGTGGTTTTCGCTTATTGTTGTGGTTATTGTTTAGGCTTAAGTAAACCGCTTAGTCTATGAACTAGGGCTTAATCTATCACACGACAGTGTCGTAGGTTGCTAGAAAGAACTTAAGCGAGCGAATTTTTCTTAGCCAGCGAAAGTTGATGTTAAGATGATTCGTGAACATATTGAACCTACTCATTAATGTTGATCTAGAATTCTATGCCAACGAAATTTAGGATTTTAGATTGCTAGGTTTAGTAATCAATGCCACGACAGTGGATTGGTTAGACTTTTATGTTTGAGTTTGAAACTTATATTTAGTTGTGCCCTGAATAGTTGTCTGTTTTGTGATTTCTGGATTCCCGAGAATAAACCCTTGACCTAGCGCTTTTCTTTTATTGAATTTACATCGTTTTAATTGCTTTCGTTACTATTCCAAAATCTACCATATTCTTGTCTTAGCTTAGTTTCATAATTGTGAGGATTGTAGTGTAATCTTGGTCTCTGTGGATTCGATCCTAAAGTACTGCATTGTCAACCGTTATGATTGCGGTAGTGTGAACTTTAGTTATTAATTGACTTAGTAAAACACCTAAATCAACAAACACTTAGCAATATCTCTTGTACGCAGTCGCTTCCTAAACAACAATAAAGAAACCATCTTTGGATCTCTGCACTTGTGTTTTCTTTCATTGAATCTTTTGTTCCCTCAAAAGTCCTTACAAGAAGTGATTGTACGAGTTTCGACTCCCACACGCACCCCCGGTTTAACCTGGTTTGAACCAAAATCGACACAATTGACTCCAGTCCACGACAGTTCATAACCCCGAAGAATCAGTCCATGTTGGTTCATAACCCCGAAGAATCGGCCTCAGTGTCCATTAAGCCCGACTAAACGATGTCGCCGCCGAGCTTCGAAAATAAAGGAAACTGGTCTTATCATATCCGAACGGAAAGGAATATTTCCACTTCGATCCCGCAAAGAAAAGTAAATTGTCTCCGAGGAAAGAGGAAAAACACCATTATCGGTTCGAGTAAGAAAAAGAAATCACAAAGTTTTGGATTGACTTCTACATGTATAAATAAGGAGGCTCTCCTTTGAAAAAATTTATCCAACAATTCATTTACGATACCTAAAAGATTATTAGCTCCGATTTTTCCGACTTTTAGTTTCCTAGTTCTTATTCACTTTCTAATTAGCTCGTCGACCTCTGACGACGTAATTTTTCTTGTAATTCTCCGAGATTCCGATCCGAACCGAAACAAAAAACATATTAAACCAGCCGTAACGGATCTATTATATAATATGAGAGTTCTCTCTCAATCTAGGGTGTCCACCTCATCACTAACAAATTTTTTAACATTAAAACATATTTAAAATTATTCATTTAATACATGTTTAGTTATATTGATCATTATTTTTATTTAATACAAATTGCAAAAATACAAAACTTAGGGTAAATAAAAAAATGTGATAATTCAATATTAAGAATTAATGAAAATTGTAATACTAATTGGATAAAAAAAATAACGAAATATTTTACTGAAAATGATATATTGTTAGATTTTCAGCCTAAAACTTGAATTGAAGATTTATCCTATTTAAAATATTAGAATGTGTTTATAAAATTAAGAATGTAAAATAGATTTTACTACATATAGTGAAAAAAGAATTTATTCAATTTTGGTCCGAGAATATATAATTTTTTATAATGAAATTAAGTCACAAAAATACTATAAATTTGTGGTAAATATAAGTTCTTACAATTAATTTTACGAAGTCAAGAATATGTAAAATATGACAAAGACAAACAAATATATAAAATTATGGATAAACAATAGTAGAGAAAATAAAAAATAAAAATTTAAAAGAGGGTTAAATAATTATAAATAGTCAGAACTAAATAAAAAATGAGTGTTAGGAGATTAAATTCAAAAGAAAATCAAGGATAATTAAAAATTTCTGGAAATTTCTAAAAAAAATTGTTCTAGAAAATGAGAAATTAAGTCAAGAATATCTTTTTTAATTTTTGCTTACATATACCATAGATGGAAGTCGAGTATTTACAAGTAAATTTCTTTGGAACCATATAAAATAATTTGATATTTTTTACATGGTTTGAAATTTTAAAGTGTTATGATATTGTGTTTTTAACCCAAAAAAATAAAAAATATATATATATATATATATATATATATAA
The DNA here is from genome assembly GCA_002933935.1 of Eutrema yunnanense. NCBI lineage: Eukaryota > Viridiplantae > Streptophyta > Magnoliopsida > Brassicales > Brassicaceae > Eutrema > Eutrema yunnanense. The sequence continues at coordinate 273,651 of PKML01050902.1, forward strand.
ATTTCAATTCTAAAATAGTAAAAAAAAAACAATGCTTGAGAATGTTCAAACACTACCACCACAAATACATACATGTAAAGAGTACATACATGTAAAGAGTGATACTATTTATTTTGTACTATATCGCGAGTGAAAATGCGATTCTACACCATACTTCAAGAGTTTAATGGATTCGAATAATCGAAATATTTAAAACATGATATGTTTTGTGAAGAAAAAGTCGTCGATGAAGTACACAATTAAACATTTTAAATAAAAAAATGGATTGCATGTCGGTGTTGTTGTTGTGTGTGCCAAATATTATGATGAATAACACTCCAACAATTTTTTCTTTTAAAAATATCTAAGCGCACAAGGAAATAAGATCATGCAGTTTTTTTAAAAAGACAATTTTTACAAAAAAGAATCAAATCAAAACCTATATCGAGCTATTTTGGTATTTAGTATATTAAGTTAGTTACAATTTCTTACTATCCATGTACTATTAACGTGTAATCAATATAAACAGAGTAAAAAAAAACTGAAAAACAATTGTGACACAAAAAATGTCGTCAAACAATGTTGACATCACAAGAAAGACGGTACATTTAATATCTTAAAAATGGTGGCAAGTATAATATATTTTTAGCCATAAATATAAGAAAGATAGTATATAGGTTATGCCAAAAAAAAATATATAACAATCTAGAAAAATACAAATATTGAATTTATTTAATTAAATTATTAGTGACTAACCAAAACATTAAACGAGACTAAAAGCGTAAAAAGATAAATACTTAAAATAAAATTAACAAATTAGAATTTGATATAGTTTTAATTCCGCGCAACGAGTGAGTCACTTATCTAGTTACTATAAATGTAATACTTTGACCAAAAGTGAACGATTTATTGGTAATGTAATCAATTCTTGGTAAAAAACAAAAATTACATTACCAAAACCAATTCTAGTGGTTGACTGGTTGTGTTGTTGTTGTGAAAGACCAATTCTAATGGTAATGTTATTTATTGAATTACTATCATTTTTTTTTCCTCAAATACTACAAACTTCATGTGGCCCTTGGTGAGCATGTATGCGCAATTCTAATGGTAGTGTAGTTATGATACTTTGACCAAAAGTAAACTATTTATTGGTATTGTAATCATATTTTGGTAAAAAAATTACATTACCAAAAGCAATTCTAATGGTAGTGGTTTGAAAAAGCAGTTATAATGGTAATTTTATTAATGGGTATCATTTTCATTTTCTTCAAATACTACAAGCTGCATTTTTAGATATCGTTGTCGACTTAAAAGAATATAAATTAGATAAAACAAAGTAACAAATGAGAAAAGAAGACAGCAAATTGTAAGGTCAATATATAAACGTATCCTCGTCTCTTCATCTCTTTGCATTCTTCTTCTTCCTCTCTTCTCCTCTCACTACCAGAAAGAAAGAAAGATGGTTCTGACGAAAATGGCAACGGAGAGTAACGAAAATGTTTGCTCGACGTTTGGATCTCGCTATGTTCGAACTGTACTTCCCAAGTAATTAAGAAGAACATTTTCTTTTTCTTATTGTTAATGGGTTTATTTCTTAGTTAATGATGAAATAAATTGATTATTATAGGTATGAGATTGGTGAGAGTTCGATACCGAAGGATGCTGCTTATCAGATCATTAAAGATGAGCTGATGCTTGACGGTAACCCGAGGCTGAACCTGGCTTCGTTTGTGACGACATGGATGGAGCCAGAGTGTGACAAACTCATTATGGAGTCCATCAACAAGAACTACGTCGATATGGACGAGTACCCTGTCACCACCGAACTCCAGGTCTCTCGATCTCTCTTTAGATTCTCACTACGTCCATGTTAATTATGTTGAGCTAGATCTCTTTTAGTCTTTAGCATTATCTTAACCAAATTGAAAATCAAAATTTTAATTAGGTTTGGATTGGTTTTCTAACAAATTTTTAACTAGTTTCGTTCAATATATGCTTTTTTGTTGTTGGATAATTCACGGTTAAGTATTAGTCCTACATTTACTATTGGTTGACACTTTACAAGAAGCCAAAATTACATTATTTATGAGACCCATACGGTTTTAGTATATATTGGCCGACGTGTTCAAGTTTTCAGACTAGTGGCTTTGCTATTTTTGTACGTAACATTGTTGACTAATATCTAATCGTCATCAATACTGGTGGCCCATTTGATTTGGAACTTGGAAAATATCACCTTCTGTTATCGGTTAAACCAATCGGTATATTAACCCGGTTTCTTTATTTATTTGATATGAATCAATCAAGTATAAATAACATATGATTAAAGTTTGGAAACATATAAATCTTCAAGAATCTATAAGGTATGGGAGAAAAAGATGATAACGCATAATAATTGAACATCTCTTTTAGTCTTTAGCATTATCTCAACCAAATTGAAAATCAAAATTTTAATGGTTTTTTTTAACAAAAATATATGATTATTCCAATAAGAATCGATATAATTTATATTTAAGTTTCGTTCAATAGTCCTACATTACTATTGGTTTACAAGAAGCCAAAATTACATTATTTATGTTTTTTAGTTTTTTTTTTCTTTTTTTATAAATCAAGAAATAGACCAAAATTTCAACTTTAATCATACGGTTTTAGCTTTTATTGGCCGACGTATTCAAGTTTTCAGACTAGTGGCTTTGCTTACGTTGTTCTCTCAAGCATAAATAAAATTGTTGACTAATATCTAATTGATTTGGAACTTGGAAAATATCTCCTTCTGTTGTCGGTTAAACCAATCAGTATATTGAACCGGTTTCTTTATTTATTTGAGATGAATCAATCAAGTATAAATAACATATGATTAAAGTTTAAAAACATATAAATCTTTAAGAATCTAAGGTATGTGAGAAAAAGATGGTAATTAGCATAATAATTGAGGAGCCGAAAAAAGTTTTGTCGGCAACCTCTCATTGTTTCAGACATCAATCACCACACAATTTTTTTTTGGTTTTGTTTGGTCCACTCAATTTTCTCCCACTAGGTGGTATAATAATTTGATTGAGGATAATATAAATATACTATTTAGGTATATATAGTTTAAAAAAGTGATTTAGAGAGTGTGAGGGAAAGCTTTGATGGACGTAGCGAATACTCTATAATTGACAATTGAAAACTTTACATTAAAAAAAATGAATAAGAAGCTAAAAGTAAACAAGTTTACAAAAATTCACAGTTGTGATGAAAACGTAGGAGCCCACCCACCATTACAATCTCGTGATCGCGAGGTAGATATAGTCACAATGATTCTTTCATGTGAAAGTAAGATACTTTCACCATAAAGCTGTACTCTGTCTCTGAGTTTGTTCTTAAATGGATAGATGATGACATTACCGTGTGGCGTGTGCCTTAGTGTGAATACGATCATAGTAAAATATCATAGAGTGATTTATCATCACGAATATTATGATGTAATATTGCTTATTTATCAATTATATATATATATAGCTCATTAACAACACTATAATATAATTTAGTTCATCAAATTTGTTTATCATTTCGTTTGATAAAAGTCTAAAGATATTTTGGTTGAGTAATCATGTAAATATTTTTGTAAAGATGATTACTGTTATTGGATACAAAAAGAAAAGTGCTCATACATCATAATTTTGAATTTGTTGGAAAAACAGAACCGATGTGTAAACATAATAGCTCGACTGTTCAACGCGCCACTCGAGGAAACTGAGACCGCGGTGGGAGTAGGGACGGTTGGGTCTTCGGAAGCCATCATGTTAGCCGGATTGGCCTTCAAAAGGAATTGGCAGAACAAACGCAAAGCCGAGGGTAAACCCTATGACAAACCCAACATTGTTACCGGAGCCAATGTTCAAGTAAGTATATATCTTCATCTCACTACTCTAACCATTTTAAGAAATAAAATGGTGAAAAGCATAATACTTAATAAAACAGTTAACATAATACTTAAAATATCAAGAAAAATATTCAAGAATACACTTTTTGTTAGGTACTACGGAGATTGTCATTTTAGAAAATCAGTTTTCAAATATTGAACATTTGTTCACACATAGATCTACATACATTTTGCGTTTAATCCGATCGTATTAGTGATTTTAGTTTTAGTATTTCAAAAATTACAAAATTCATAAGTATTTGGCACAATTTTTCAGTTTTTTGTCTATGAAACCGAATCTAGTATGGATAGGTTTGACATGGCTTTGATTTCGTTTTGGATTTGGTTTTTAATCAAACAAATCATTAATTATATCAAATATTCCCTCTGTTTCAATTAATATTCTTAGAAAGAAAATAATTGTTTCAAAAAAATATAGTTTTTATAAGTTTTCTATACATTTTTTATTAGCTAATGATGATGAATTGTAAACTTCAAGAAACATAATTGAGTTTATTGAATAACTGTTGAGTTAGAGTTATAGAAAATTGTTAATCACAAAAATGATGAATTCATAATAAAATTTTAATTTGTTTTGTTAGTATGTGTGAAAAAACTTAAAACATTTATTAATTTGAAACATAGGGAGTAAAATTTAAGTTTCGTTTTTTTTTTCATTTGCGGTTATGTTTGAATTCAATTTCAGTTTTTCGGTTATAGAAAAAGTAAAACCCCATTTTAATCCTTGTAAGAAGGCGTACTTCTATTTTTGCATTTTATACTTTCGGTTTGGTTCATATTAAACACTCCTCCTCCATTCTAACTCTTTTAGAAATTAAAGTGAGTAAAAGGATGTATAATATAGTAACTCATAAAAAGGTCTAATTAGAACAATTAATATTTTCAGGTGTGTTGGGAGAAATTTGCTCGGTACTTCGAGGTGGAGCTAATAGAAGTGAAGCTCAGTGAAGGTTACTATGTCATGGATCCGGACAAAGCAGCAGAAATGGTAGACGAGAACACAATCTGTGTTGCTGCCATACTTGGGTCCACACTTAACGGTGAGTTCGAAGACGTCAAGCGTCTTAACGACTTGTTGGTTAAGAAGAATGAAGAGACTGGTTGGAATACACCGATCCACGTGGACGCGGCAAGTGGTGGCTTTATAGCTCCGTTTATCTATCCTGAATTGGAATGGGACTTTAGACTTCCATTGGTGAAGAGTATCAATGTGAGTGGTCATAAGTATGGATTGGTCTATGCTGGTATTGGTTGGGTAGTGTGGAGGACAAAAAAGGATTTGCCTGAGGAGCTCATCTTTCATATTAACTATCTTGGTGCTGATCAACCCACTTTCACTCTCAATTTCTCCAAGGGTATGTATGTTAATTTCATTTTCTTGATCAGAATCTTTGAAAATATGATGTTATTTATGGATGGTTATGTAGTGTGATGATTTTTTTTTGGGTTGTTTGTAGGATCGAGCCAAATTATTGCTCAATACTACCAGCTTATTCGTCTTGGGTTCGAGGTGAGTCTATCGAAACCAAAAATATAATCTTAGTGTTACTGTTTAAATATATTTGTGGTTTTTTTTTGGGTTTATTTTAAGTTTATATAAGAAAAATATATATCGATTTATATTTTCAATAAAGAATTGTATGCAATGACCTAATTAGGGGTCTGCAATCCGAGTTTTTTTTTTTTTTGAATCTTTTCGCTTTATGAAATATAGAAACCGAATTGAGATTAAAACTAATTATTTCAGTTTAATAAGGTTTTCGTTTGGAATCATTTAAATTTTAAAATATCTCTTTAGTTTGAAACATTTTTAGAAAAATATTGCAATTTGTATCGGTTCATTCCATTTTAAGTTTCAATTACTATTCGTTTGGACAAGAAAAATATGTCGGAATTGAAAAGGTTTACTTGCTCTTTGGATTGATTTTTTGGTAGATTTTGGTCTGATTCGAATATATGATAAAATTGAATAGATGAAGTATTAATGTGTCAAAAAATCTAAATTTTATCTCTAGTATATACTATATTAAATAGATGAAGTATTAATGTGTCAAAAAATCTAAAACAACATTTATAATGTAATGGAGGGAATTATAGGTAATTGTTTTTTACAAAAAAAAAAAGAAAAGAAAGAATATTAGGTCAATTTTCTTTCATTTCTACTCATTCTTTGTTACACATATATAGGCTTGATGTGTATTCGGATGTGTTTCATATGAATAGGGCTACAAGAATGTGATGGAGAATTGCAGAGAGAACATGGTGGTTCTAAAAGAAGGGATAGAGAAAACAGAGCGTTTCAACATAGTCTCAAAGGACGTAGGAGTGCCAGTCGTAGCCTTCTCTCTCAAGGATCATAGTTTCCACAACGAGTTCGAGATTTCTGAGATGCTACGCCGTTTTGGCTGGATCGTCCCGGCTTACACTATGCCTGCGGATGCGCAACACATCACTGTTCTGCGTGTTGTCATTAGGGAAGATTTCTCAAGAACACTTGCGGAGAGACTTGTTGCGGATATTGTGAAGGTGCTTCACGAGCTTGATACCTTGCCTTCCAAGATATCTAGGAAGATGGGAACAGAAGGAATGTTGGGAGATGGGAAAGTACAGAAAGTTGAGAGGGAGAGGCTAATGGAAGTTATTGTTGGTTGGAGGAAGTTTGTGAAGGACCGGAAGAAGATGAATGGTGTGTGTTAATGGAGGTGTGTTGTGTTATGTGTGTGGATCTGTTCTGTCTAATAAGGATTTATGTGTGAGGACTTGGGATTTGATGAAAGACTTGTGTCTTGGTATCTATTTGAGGGAGTAATTATGGGTCCTATATATATAAGCTTGAAACTCATTTTGAGCCTTTGGTTTCTGTGAAATAGTCTTAAAATGCTTTTCCTTGATTTCAATTATTTTCGATAATAGTTCAAAAGGCTTTCTCCTTGAATGAAAGTGACAAACTTTTTGAGATAAGATTTTCTTAGAGTATATATTGTGTCTTAATTTTTTGTTTTTGGTGTTTTGAGGAAATCCGAAGTTAAGTGGATTTTTGTTTTCCAAATAATACAGGAAATGTAAGGAAATAACTAGATCCAACCTCACTACTACCATTTCTCAGTGAGATTTTACCCCCGAAAAGGCATAACCAAACCTGGTGCAGAGCCAGAGCATAGGCAAAGGAAGCTATAGCTTTGAGATATATAATCAAAAGTTGAAAGAAACCGTGTTAAGTTTACGACTCGGATTGGGCATAAACACTTCGGGTACTAGTAACACTCGGATTGGGCATAAACCGTGTTAAGTTTACGAATCTCTTCAAGACTGTTTTTTTTTTCATTCTTTTGTTGCTCTAAGTTTTGCTTTATTGTTTCAAAACCACATTGTAAATATTTCTTTTATAACTGATCAATGAGTTTAACATTCAACAAACAAAAAAAGAGAAACAAATGAAAACTTTTCCATTTTGTGTACATGTTTTGGTTGGTATTTGCTTATGTGGCAATATATTAAATTATAGAGAAATACCAAAATCTAGTAACGAATAAGTCAAAAATTAAGTAAATACAATTGATGTTTTTAAAATTAGTTTGACTACAGAAAGATATTGTTTTTCTCCATTTTTAAAATTACTTCTTTGTTCATAATATCTCTGTTTTGGTTCCTCCGTGGTTGATTTTAACACTTTCACTGTCAAATTCTTCAACCACCGCACCTCTTCCGCGCCGTCTCAGTCCACCTCGCCATCGGCTTCACCTCCGGTCATACCATCTCATTCTCCGTCGCGGATACCGCCACCGGTAGCATCCTCATCACCACCACCGCCGGTTGCTTCATCTCCACAGTCAGGAACTTCATCTCCACCACCGTCAAATTCTTCAACCATCACACCTTCTCCGTCGTCGTCTCAACCCACCTATCCATCAGCTTCACCTCAGGTGATACCAGCTCCTTCTCCGCCGCGAATACCACCACCGCCGGTTGCTGCATCATAATAGTCATGGTATCATGCTCTGTTTCATCCTTTCAAGGAGAGAGTAAATCACGATGCCCACATTTTTCGTTATCCAATTTGCTTCCTTATTCATAATGTTGTAAAGAAGAATTAACTTTGTAAATATTAACTTAATATGTAAGTTAACTCGTGTGATAACATAATTGTTCATCACCAAAATTAGCAAGTTAAAAGTAGGTATAACTCGTTATTGTTATCGTTAACAATATGTTATATTATCATCATATAAGAGAAAACCTAATCTTTTTTGTTAATTTATAGAGTCAACTAGCTGAATAATAAAAGAGAAAATTACCTATAATAACCTTTAAAAGTAGTGATATTACTAGAATAACTCTTACAAAAGTTCCACTAACTAAAATAGCATTCAAAAGTTGTCAAAAGACCTTCAAGTATGTTTTTTCGTTTTAATAACGAAAATGCCATTTTCATTAAAAAAAAAAAAATTTAAATAATTAATTATTAATCTAAAAAAAAATCAAAATTTTAATTTTCTCTCTCACCTCTCATCTACGACTCTCTTTTTTTTTTCTCTTCTTATTCTTCTTCTTCTCTCTCTCTCTTCTTATTCTTCTTCTTCTCTCTCTCTTCTTATTCTTCTTCTTCTCTCAATCATGACTCCGGCGAGAGATACGGCGAAAGATACAGCAACTCCGGCGAACCCTCTCGTCTTCTCGACTCCGGCGAACCCTCTCGTCTTCTCGACTCCGGCGAGCCCTCTCATCTTCTCGGCGACTCCGGCGGCTCGAAACCGGCATCTTTTGGTCGTTCTTGAGGCGACGTGCGAAGGGGCGGCGCGAGTTCGTGGTGAAAGGAGAGAAAACCCTCGTTTTTGGTTGATATGCGGCTTCATGAGGTATGCACACCACTTGTTCGACTAAATTCCGCTAATAGTGGTAGACTTGTTTAATACGTAGTGGTAGACTTGTTTAAAACGTTATGGTAGACTTGTTTAAAACGTTATGGTAGACTTGTCTAAAACGTTTTGGTAGACTTGTTTAATCCGTTACGGTAGACTTCTTTAATCCGTTATGGTTGACTTGTTTAAAACGTTCTGGTAGACTTGTTTAAAACGTTCTGGTAGATTTGTTTAAAACGTTCTTAACCTCTCGTCTTCTCGTTTTCTTCGGCGAGATATACTCCGACTCCAGCGTTTCAGCCTCACGGCCATTGATTCCGACGACGAGTAGGTAAGGAACTTTTCTTTTTTTTCTCTCATGAGTTTTTTCATCTTCTTCGGCAAGTTCCTTCCGAGGGCGACGAGATCCGGCGTCGTTTGGTCGTTCTTGAGGCGACATGCGGAGGGGCGACGCGAGTTCCCGGTGAAAGAAGAGAAAACCCTCGTTTTTGGGTTGATATACGGCTTCATGAGGTATGCACACCACTTGTTCGACGAAATTCCGTTAATAGTGGCAGAATTGTTTAATACGTAGTGGTAGACTTGTTTAAAACTTTCTGGTAAACATGTTTAAAACGTTTTGGTAGACTTGTTTAATCCGTTATGGTAGACTTGTTTAATCTGTTGTGGTAGACTTGTTTAAAACGTTACGGTATACTTGTTTAATCCGTTATGTTAGACTTGTTTAAAACGTTATGCTATACTTGTTTAAAATGTTCTTAACCTCTCGTCTTCTCTGGCGAGATATACTCCGACTCCGGCGTTCCAGCCTCACAGCCATTGATTCCGGCGACGAGTAGGTAAGGAACTTTTCTGTTTCTCATGAGTTTTTTCATCTTCTTCGGCGAGTTCCTTCTGAGGACGACGAGATCCGGCGTCGTTTGGTCGCCCTTGAGGCGACGTGCGGAGGGGAGACGCGAGGTCCCGGTGAAAGGAGAGAAAACCCTCGTTTTTTGGTTGATATGCAGCTTCATGAGGTATGCACACCACTTGTTCGACGAAATTCCGCTAATAGTGGTAGATTTAGGGAGAATTGTTAAAAACGTTTAAAACGTTATGGTAGACTTGTTTAAAACGTTCTGGTAGACTTGTTTAAAACGTTCTGGTAGACTTGTTTAAAACGTTATGGTAGACTTGTTTAAAACGTTCTAGTAGACTTGTTTAAAATGTTATAGTAGACTTGTTTAATCCGTTCTGGTAGACTTGTTTAATCCGTTTTTCTGGTAGACTTGTTTAATCCGTTTTTCTGGTAGACTTGTTTAATCCGTTCTGGTAGACTTGTTTCATTTATCTATTTTCAATTGATAGTGTTAAATTGATGTTATCTCCGACAGGTTCCTGGGCTTCACGATGGCGGCCGAGTCTACGGCGACATTTTCGTCTTCGATTCAACGTATTCTTCTAAGAGTATAATTAATGGGAGATTTGGATTTGGTAGATTTGTTTTTGAATTTGTACAAATGATAATTGAATTCTAAATGATGGTATTTTTGTGTTTTGAATTAGTGATTGTAAGACAGTCCACGATGATTTTTAAAGGTGCTTGACGAAATCAGTAACTTTATTTAGTTTAATATTTGCTTAGTATGGATAACCAAAATTAGTGAGATTTAAAACAAAAACACATGAACCACATATAATTATAACATACAAATTCGAAGTGGTGTTTATTATCACAGTACTTGAAAGTCAAACATACTAATTTCATACATAACATTAGCAATACCAATAGTTTAAAGAGTTTGAAAGAAACGTAAACAATACATCACCAAAACACACGAAGTCTAGCAAAACGTAAACAAGTCTTCATGTAACTTAACCAAAAAACACAATAAGTGTAGCAAAACCAAATACATAATCATGAAGTATACATCATCAAAGACAAACATAACCAAAGTTAATCACTTCTTAATGTCTAGTTACACGGTATTCCATATTATATATAGGGAAAATTCCATAAAAATACCCCAACTTTATTCCGATAAGCTTTTTAATACCCAAACTATTTTTTGTTGCCCATTTTAAATCTCCAACTGTGAACCGTGTGTTCATTTTACAACATCTTGTTCACAGATGTATACCGAACTATACACGGTTTGAAACAGTGTTTATATTTAATGATAAAATATTTATAAATAGATAAAATATTACATTAAATTTCCAAAAAATTAAAAAAAAATCCCCCAAAAATTAAAAAAATCCAAAAAATGTTAAGTTAAGAAACAATAATTTTAAATTTTACATAAAATATATTATTTTTAAGTTTTGAATTTTTGAATAAAAAATTTCTAAAAACTCAAAAATACAAACAAATTCTCACAAATTTCTAAAAGCTCAAAAAATAAAAACAAATCCATGAATAACACAACACGGTTAAAATAAAATTAAAAATCCACGAAAACAAATTTCTTAAGTGTTTTACCTACGCTATAAAGAATTGTTTTAGAATATTATTTAAACATGTCTTTTGTCTTATTTTAATTATCTTTAGGGTTTTGATACAATTATTTTGGTGTTATGTGATATATTTTTTTAACCGTGATGTGTTATTCATGGATTTTTAAAATTTTATAAAATTTTGAGAATTGTTTGGATTTTTGTATTTTTTGAGTTTTTAGAAATTTTAGTTCAAAAATCCATAAGCTAAAATATAATCTTTAAAATTTTAAATTATTTTTTCTTAACTTTAGACTTTTTGAAATTTTTTCGATTTTCTTGGAATTTGTTTTCAATTTTTTGGAGATGTTTTTGATTTTTAAAAAAGTTAATGTAATTGTTTTATTTATTTATTAATATTTTAATAAGTCTACCATCAAATAAAAATGATAAATGTCAGATAAATCTACCAAGTTCAGATAAATCTACCAAATTCAGATAAATCTACCAAATTTTGATAAATCTACCAACTGATGATAAGTATACCAATTTCGTGTATCCCGAAAGTTTATATAAATCTACCGTCATTAAAAATAAATCTACCGTTTTAAGAATAAGTCTACCACGATAATATATGTCTACCGTCATTACAATAAATCTACCGTCACCAAAAAACGAACCATCCAATGATAAGTCTGCCGTCATTACAAAGAAGTCTACCGCGGATGAGATAAATCTACCATCAAAGGAAATAAATCTACCAATTTGGTCAAATGTCTACAAAAAAAGTCAACCGATCTCCCGTTAAATATACCAATCTTTAACAAATCTACCGTTAAAATTAAGTCTACCGCTCAAAAATATATATACCATGTCGTAAAAATAAGTCTACCGAAATAAGTCTACCGAAATAAGTCTACCGAAATAAGTCTACCGAAATAAGTCTACCGGCCGAAAAATAAGTCTACCCACCCAAAACAAATCTACTGGCCCAAAATAAGTCTACCGGCCGAAAAATAAGTCTACCAGAAAAATAAGCCTACCGTCAAAGAACGGTAGACTTGTTTATCTGTGCGCGTTGATGTGGATTAAAATAGTAATGGCAATATCGTAATTACGTTTTTGTTAACAAAGGTCAAAAGGACAAAATCGGTATTTTATATATTTTTAGGTTATTCTAATAATTTAGAAAGATTTGCATTGTTCTAGTAATTAAGACATTTTTTAAAGTTAGTTTAGTAATCCTCCCATAATAAAAATGGAGGCCTTAATTTGCCATATGACAAAGTTGATTGAAAAAACAAAAAATACTATTGAGAATTTGATTGAAATTACGAAACTACCTTCCCATTTACTTGCCACCTCATCAGCTATAAACATATTATCGATATTATAAAGAATCTTTGATGGATTTTATAGGTCCCACCCTGTAATTATTAATTGCATAATATTTAAGGGTGATTTTAGTTAATATTAATGGTTGACTTATAAATTAACTAAATAGTAATGATAATTTGTAAATTAAGTAAGTAGGAAAGAAAAAAAAATAATTAAACCAAAAATATCAATTTTTTTTTGAATAATTACAAAAAATGCTATTGGTCTCAAAACTCATTTTCCAACAGAAGAAGTCGGCGACACTATTCATCAAACGATCGTCATTACTGTTCATCAAAAGTCGACGACCAATGTTCATCACCGGAAAAACATGTTGTTAACATGCTAACAATAATTAACATGATAACTATTATTCCGTTAACGTTTTATATAGAATGTTAACGGCTAACAATAATAGCATGTTATATAGTATCGTTAACATTGTCCATGTGATACCACTAATATTGTTCATCTGATGGTTAACTATTTGATTATCATGATAACTATCATAGTATCGCGATAAGCTTACATGTTACGTATTAACCGTATGTTTATCATGTTAATTCAATTATCGTATCATATAAAATATGAAATATCAATTAAATTTACGAATTAATGATATAATAATTCAGTTATCATATCATAAAATATGAAATTGTCATGTTAAACCAGTTATCATATCATAAAAATATGAATTTATCATGTTAAACTAGTTATCATATCATAAATCATCATGTTCATCCAGTTATCATATCACATAAATATCATAGAAAATTATTGTATCATGAAAATATAAAAATTATTGTGGTAACTCAGTTATCATATCATAAAAAACATGTGTTATTGATTAATTAACTTTCTTATCATAACAAAATTATACAGAATTGTACCGATTATCTATTAGATAACTTTGTTATTGATTAACTTCAATGTAATTAAACACATAAAAATTTTCAAAACCCAGAAAATGAAATTGAACACAACCACATCGACCACCGATGTCACCATCGCCACCACCGTCACCGACACGTTCACTGCCACCAATACTGTTACTCTCACCGACACCATCACCATCATCCGCCGGTGTTATCGGATCCCCACCATCGTTACCGTCACCACCGTCAATGTTTTTACCATTGTCACCACCGTCCTCGTCGCCATCGTCATCACCACCGTCCTCGTTGCCACCGTCTTCGTCACCATCGTCTTCACGCACACTATCACCGTCTCCCGACATCTCCGCCACCATTCTCCGTCAAACTTTATATTCGCCGATTTCACGTTCTAATTAGTTAAACCCATGTTGCATACTGAAACAAAGATGAAATTGCATAGTGAAAAAAAAAGTTTTTTTTAATTAAAGAAAATTGTGAGATTGAATCACACAAACTATGTGTAATCTCATCATCGGAGATGACGGAAGCAAAGAAGAGAGAGAAAACATGTAAAAGGTTTTAAAATAAAACAAAAATAATTTATAAGGGCTCTTATGTAAAATTTTCTCTAAAAATACTGTGTAACTAGTGGTCAAAGTAACCCACCTAATTTTGTTAATAATGATAGACAATCATAATACCCAATATTGAATGAGTGTCTAACATATATATATATATATATATATCATATCATATATTTACATTATATACAGCCAAATGTGTGTATGTAAAATGTGTAACAAATATTAATTATATTACAGATTTTAACATCTATATTACTTGTATACATATTTTATTATCCGACTAACATATTTTGTATCATTTTTTGGAACAATAATAATAACACTTACACAAATTTTACTCATGTACATATTTTATTAACCGGATATTTTAAATATTGGGTATTGTCGGATTAATAAAAAAGGAATAGTGTCCTATTTTGGGTTTTGTTATACTGCCAATTTCGTGGAGTTTCTTTGCTATAGGCTCCAATTTCTCAAATTTATATATCCATGAATATCAAAACATTATTTTACATATTTAAATTGATATTTCATGTTTTGTTTGATGTAATAATTGATTTAACAAGATAACTATAGTTCTAACACATAGTATGTTCAGTATGATATTATTGTTAGCACGTTATAAGTATCATATATCATTGTTAACACGTTAACATTCTATATAACATGTTATTATATTTGTTATCATATTAACTATGTAAGAGAAATACTGTTTTATGATTTTTTCATCCTTCTGGGGGCAAGTCTCCTGCACCACTAAGCAAGCGAGGTCAGAGGTCAGAAAACACGATGAGGATGCATTTTTCAATGACTCTCTGACGCTCAAGTCAGAAATAGAATTAATGAAAGACTACATCGTTAAACGTCAGAAACAGGAAAGAGTCAAAAAACGTGAAAAAGAGAGAGATCTATGGTGACTCCGGTCCCTAAGGAAGGATGGATCCGCGGAGTATTTGGATGGATTTAAGTGGATGTGAATCGGAAGTTTAGTCGGAATATTCGAGCCTTAAAACTAAATATCCCTCGAAATTGAGGTGAGACAATGTCTCGTAAATTAGGAAAGCTAAATGTTTTTGAGAGAGTTCTCTGAATCGAGAGTAAGAAAATCGGATCCCCTTTATCCGGGGAGCAAGGGTTATATTTATATGATTACCTGACCCGAACTCGTATACCGGGTTGCCTTATCTTGGACAGATCGGGCCTTGGATCTTTTATCGGGTCAAGTATGGGTACTTGAGTAATTTTTCCAAGAAACACTGATTAGTCATCTTCAAGAAAAGCGATAAGGTTCTCTTGCATCCGGTTGGGCCAAAGCAGGCTGCGGGAGTAGGTGAACCTGTAACTCAGCAATGGCCACCTTCTTCCTGGTCCCCTCGCTAGTTCCGGGTCTGTCGATGGTTATCGGGTATAACTTCTCCGCCACTAGCGGGACCATCCGATTAAAGGCTCTGACCTGATCCAAGAACTGTTGCAACCTGTTGGTGGTTTAAGCTCCACAATTCTCTGGATGTTGTTGCTTCCTTGCAGGAACAGGCCGTCTGGTTTGTCGAACTCCATTAGTAAATCCTTCGGCTCGGGGAGTTTGAGTTTATGCGTTCCCCTCTTTCCCTGCTGAGCATCCAATGCCTCCTCCTTTTGCTTCCTCTTGGCATTCTTCTCCTCGCCTTCCCTGACCGATATGCCCTTTGAGGATCTTTCGTGATGTGTGTCCTAAGTTCTTCCTGCAAGCGCTGCCTTAACGAGCGTCACCTCTTGAACCATCACTAGGGACGGCAGCTCGCGTGCTTCTCCCTATATCTCTCCTACTCCACACGCAGTGGGGAACCTGATCAGTTGGTGGTACGTTGAGAGAATGACTTCCATTGCGTGGAACCACGACCTCCCCAGCAAAGCGTTGTAGATGGACCGGCATTCCACCACCGTGAAAGCAGTCTACTTCGTCATGTCGTCCGGTGAGGTACTGCTTTAGGAACTATTTCATTAACAATGTATGTACTTCGATCCGAAGGGCGATGTAATCTTCTGTCAGATGCCCCTCTCCGTGGTGAAAGTCACACCATGTCAAGTTGCCGCGTGCCGTCCCATCGATTTTCTTGGGTTGGGGCCACTTCACATTGTCACTGTAACTCTTAAGGTTGAAGACGAGTTGCGAAGCAGTGATTTATAGGCCGAGCTCTTCCCAGGCCGGCAGGTCCTGATGGTCATCTTTCTTGGGGTTGTCGTCTCCTTCTTCTTGATGGACGGCTGCGTATCTCTGGTTGGAAGGACGAAAACGTGTCTCCCTGAAACATGTCATCTGACTTCTTGTCCCTCTGTTGATCTCCTTTTCGGTCGTTTCATTATGTCGCTCGTTTAGCTGCTGCTTCGCGTTCGGTCTCGATGGCTCGCCTCCTTTCCATGTCATCTTCCCATTTGATTTTGGCATGCGCCTTGATCATTGCATCTTCTATCGTGATAGGCGCGTACTCTGTCAAAGTCATGTATAGCACGCCGATGTCCAAGAGACCTAGCTTGAAGGTCGATAGTGCCGTTGACTCATTGCAATTTAAGATCCCTACTTTCTCGTTGTTGAACCGAGCGACGTAGCCTTTTAAGGTCTCATTGGGGCCTTGCGTGATTTCATAAAGGTCGTCAGAGACCTTTGTTGGCTTATTCCTGCTCACGAATTACATCGAAAAGGCCTCGTGCAGCTGGGCGAAGGAATAAATCTTTCCTTCTAGGAAGTTGGTAAACTAGAGCATGGCTGCCCCTGCCAGGCTTGAGCCGAACTTTTGCACATACAAAATTCCCGTATGTGCGACGACATCGAGGTGGCCATAAGCCGCTGCTTGTAGTGGGCCATGTGCTCGCCTGGGTCTTGCGTCCTGTCGTAGTATCTCATCGCTGGGAAGCTGAACCGGGCTAGTATCTTTACGGCGTTGATTTCGTCACTGAATGGCAAATCGTTGAATGAATCTCGGGCTACCCATTTCGGTGGCGGCGGTTCCCCCATGACTATCCTCAGTGCGGCCTCCAAGCTCATCAAGCGCTCCTCGAGTGTCTTGTCAGCAGAATGTGAGATATCTATGTGTAGGCGCGGCATATATGCTTGTTCTCGATGATATCGGGAATGGGCCAAGTTAGCCTCATTTGCGGCTCCGTTTTCAGGGCGTCTGGTCATACCAAATAAGGGTTGGTTAACGCGAGTCCTTTCGGTTTTGAACACCAGTTGCCACATACGCTCTAACTCCCAAGGCTGCAGTGGTACGCGGTTCTGCAACATGGCGGCGCACACGGGTGTGAGCCAAAATCCACACAATCAATTCTTGTAAGAAACTTTTAAGGGAACATAATTTTCTGGGATGAAAACACGGTAAGAGATCCAAAGATGATTGTTTTGTTGCTGTTTTATAAGCGTATTAATACATAGTCTGGTTCCTAAGAGCTAGTGTTAGGGTCTTCCTTATATCTTGCGCTTTACAATATGATTATGAAGGCTACTTATACAAGTTCGTAAGCGAGGATCTCAGAGAAATGGAATATTTACCTTTGCCTTGTGCGGCCACCCACTAGGGCTAGGGTAACCGACGATCTGGGCCTTTAGTTTGGCCTGCAAAGGTTGGTGAATGATTTATGATTTGGCCCACGACCGTTCATCTCGGCCCACTCATAATCAGATGGGTTCAGCCATTCCTTTTGGGTGAGCCAGCTTGATCTCGGTTTTGGTTGAAAGATGATGTAGCTTTGGCCTTGTCTCGGCTTTCGTCCTCTCAAAATAAGATTACCGAGGTGAGACCTCTGGGGAGACCATGTGAGGCCGTCTTACTTCGGCTCGGCTCTGTTCTTCTGGACGAGCTGAAGAGTAAAACATGCTATTTTTAGGGCTGTCATGCTTCGGTTCGAGTCTCATATATTGCTTTATATTAATCTCGAGTGGGTGAAAGCCGACCCCAACAGTTTGTCCCCCATCTCGTCAGATTCGGGAGTAATTGTGACGAGGTTGGAGTTTATCGAGATTGAGATTATTTGTCGAATTGAAACAATACTGAGCCATGATTTCCAAGACGTCCTTCGTTCGAGATGATGTGTGTTTCTTGAAATTAGTTCAATACGGCTCGTCATCTCGGGGCAATGTAATCGTCGGTTATGTTTCGAAGATCTTTTGCAGTCGCTGAGTATTTACTCGCGCTCCGCGTTAAATATCTTGAAAATCGTAAATACTTCATGTTGGTTTTCGAGCTCACGCGCGCCCACCCCCGGAAAACCTATAAAAGACGAGATTTTCGCTACATTTCTCAGCACTCCAAAACTTCTGAAATTCAGGTAGCTCTCTTCTCTCTCCTCTTTTCCTTCTTAATTTATTATTTCCGAGACGATATGTCAGATTGCGATGTTCTGAATGGCTCGGTTGGTTCGTCCAACCGTGTTTTTCTCAACTGTGATTCCGCAGTGGACGCCGAAGTGAATAAATCGATCGAGGCGGATGGGGAACGTTATCCCCATGCTTCCACCGCGGGAGTCGATACTGAGGATGATGCGTCGCCCGAGGTTAATAGCTCCTCTGAGGCGAATACTCCTCTCCATATCGTCCCCTTTGAAGGGTTGATTAACTCCTTCGCTACTTCACCAGAAGCCGTGGTGACTGCTGGGGAAGTGAAAATTGACAGTGACGACCTCTTTTGGGATCCCAACGAGGCAAGGGCGGAGATAGATCACCTGGTAGACATGTATCAGTCGGGCTCGCCGAAGCGAAAATCCTTGAGAAGATCTAAGAAAAAGCGAGCCGTTCCGTCGGGCTCTACGCTTTCCACTATGACGTCTTTGAATGAGCTGCATACACGATTCAATTATCCGGAGATGTTGAATTTGTAGTCCCCGAACCGTCTGATCGAGCCGACAACCCTCTTTTAGATTGCTTCACTGTTTACGAGACCTTCTTTAATTTATGTTTTCTTTGGTTTCCGATTCCCGAAGTGATCCTGCGCTATTTATGGAGACACGAGCTTGCTCTATCCCAATTCAAGACTCGGGGGCTTCGTCACCTTATATGGATTTTAATATGTAGTTACGAATGTGATGTCGAGATAACCGTCAACCACCTTTGAAATTTGCTAGACATCCAGAGAATTCCCAAGTCCGCCAAGTTCTATATCGGTAACAAGAGGACTACGAAAATCATCACGGGATTTCCGAGCAAGGACAATAGTTAGGAGGATCACTTCTTCTTTGTTCGCATTTCCGAAGCTTCCGTTGACAGTAATTGTCTTCACTTGGTCAAGACAAACTTGGGAACGCTTGGTAGCCGACCCGTAGATTTTGGCTCGGTTCATTGTCTAGTTTAGTATTCTGACCTTGTCTATATTTATGTAGATCGCGATTACCTTTCTCCAATTCCGTCTGATCTGGGCGAAGTATTTGACGTATTGAAAGCGAGGAAGGTTCATTGGGGAAAACACTTATCGCTACAGAGGATAGAAAGAGTCCGAGCTCTTATTAGTGGTGCCCCAATTAGTTCGGATCCTTCGTCTTCGGAGGATTTGAGGATGATGATAATGAAGAAAATAATCGCTCGTGACAAGAGAGTAAAAGAGGCAAAGGAAGCGTCCAGACGTGTTGCTGGTGGACACGTACCAATGGCGCTCGAGGCAGTCGAGGATACAGAGGGAAATTTCGTAATTTCCCCCGAGTTTCCTGCAAATTATGGGGGAAAAGATCATGTTCCAGCTTTCCCACCAGTGTCTAGACCCTCTGCTTCGAATTTGACGAAGCACGCTGATACACGAGGTTGGAAGCGTCCCGCGCCGAGTGCTGGCCGAGATGGAATTGCGGAGAAAAAGAAGATTTACACTTCTGCTCCTACTGATTTTTCATTTTTGAGTCGATTGTCGACGACGCCGCTGCGTCAGCTGCCATCCTTGCGCAGATCAGTGGACCCGAGGTCCATCTCCCCTCCTTGGGTGTGCTCATCAAGGATAAGCTGTACGCTGACATGTCGCTGCGTGGTATCCGGATACGAACTGGTTCTTACGAAATTTGAAAGATGTCATGCCCCTCTTTTTCTGATCGTTCGCTTTTTGTAATTTGTCGCTTCTATCAACGAGCTGGTTGCCGCTTATGAGTCTGGGGCTTGCAAAGACGTGCAATTAGTCGAAGATGCGAGAAAGAGCTCTTTGGTACTGAAGGGCAAATATGACGAGGCCGAGAAGAGACTTGCCCTCGCATCGGCCAAAGTTTTGGAGCTCGAAAGGGAGAAGATGGCGCTAAAGGAGAAATCGGCTAAGAAGGCGGATTACGCGCTTAGTTTAAAAAAGGAGATGATGCGATTGATATCCGATATAGTTTCGCTGAAGAGGCAGCTTAGGGCGAGGGATAATCGTCATGTTTCCAATGTTAAAAATTCTCGGAAAGAGGCGAGGCGTGAGTCGGTTCAAAGATTCCAAGATCGGGTCCACAAAATTAGGTCGAGTGTGGACCAGCTGGAAGGTATTAAGAGTCAGGAGCTAGATCTGGTCGAGGTTAACAGCAATCTGGAGCTCTTGGACATTCTTCTTAATGATGATCCCTCGACCCTTGAAGTCGAGGCGGAGAAGCTGATTGGCTGGAGATCTGACTTGGTCGGGTGGATGTGGATTTTAATAAGATTGCCTCCTGTTTGAAGGAAGGATTAGTGGTTTCTCCTGTTTCGAAGGACTTCGTGGCTACTCTTCTCGGGAATGATCCGATCGAGCGTTTGTCTATACTTGCCGACCTCACCACTGAAGAGGTAAAGTAAATCGCCATGTGTAGTGACCTCTTTTTCTTTTTATAATGTGTTGTTAAATCCATGTTTCTTTGTATCGTACTGATGTTTTAGTAGCCGAGCACAAACTTCGCAATGCATTGTTTTTTCCTCGATTTGCCGATGTCGTTTTGCTTTAGGAGATGTTATGCAATTTGATATTTCGTGTTGATTTTGTTTAGTCTGGACATGCCGAGGCATGTCCGAGCCTCATACTAAATTACGTGTTTCGAAACGATCTGCTTAGTACTGTGTTGACACGTTAATTACCAGTGTGTTATGAAGCGATTGGTTACTGGGTTTAGATTTTACTTCGATTTTAAGGTTTGCGATGTGGTCTCGGCTTATGTTCCCGTTTCGATAGTAAAATTGTAAGTGTTTTGGTCGAGGCATATTTTTTCCTTCCTCTGGTCCAAATATACCCGCCTTAATGATACGATTCTTCCTAATTTTGGTACTTCGAGGGCGGTAGTTGGATAATCCTAGATTCCAAATGGTTCGCGGAGAAGGATGATAAAGCGTGAGAACAAGTCTCAAAGATCTTTCTGCCCCTAACTCGACTTAGAACGCTCTAAATGAAAGAAGGCGGTGGAACTTCGGAAGGTAGAATCCGCGGAGTAAGATGACAAGGCGTGAGATCGAAGATCCCGAAAATCCTTGTGCCCTACACTCGACTTAAAACGCTTCTACGATCCTAAATAATCGAATGGGATCGTCAAGAGTGATGAAAGCTCTTGATAAACCGAAATGATTAAATGGCTAACCACCAAGCAATCGAAAAGTTCTAAAAGAACAAAGGAGAAAACACTCTCACTTTTAAGAAACTATTTGATTGATAAAAAGTTGGATGAATGATCAAATGATCTTACATGAGTTTATATAGAGAATAAAGTGGGGAAAACAAGGAGAAAAGGAGGAAAACAATGCCTAGGAAAAAGGCAAAGACTAGTTAAAGACTTGGACTAACTCTTTGACTACTTTGACTAGTTGACTCATTAAACTCTTGTTTGAATGACCCTTGGAGTCCCCTTTGTCGAAATTGATCTTTGCTCATGGAAGAAGTTGGGCCAAATGAAGATATAAGCCCATTGCCTCATTAAAACCCCTCTTGGAAAACTCATTGGGACAAAACCAAAAGTAGGAAAAAGAGTACAACAAACTCACACATTGGGCCAAACCTCAAAGTCCATCTTGAGCCTTGATCATGTTGAAAACGTGATGTGGGTGTTGACCTTTCTTCTCGGACCAAATGTCTTCGAGTAAGCCGCGAACATCTCCATTAAGCTTCTGAGACATTGCCCTCGTCATTGGTCCTTCGGGTACAAGTGTTGTGTCTTCGTGACCATCCTTGTCCGTAGCCATTATTATATCATCCCCCTCCTCTTGAAAAAGATTTGTCCTCAAATCAGACTCATCTACAACAAAGGGGATCAAGTCAGAAATATTGAAGCTTGGACTAACTTGGTACTTACCTTGCAAGTCGATCTTGTATGCATAGTCATTGATCCGCTCCAAGATCTGGAATGGTCCGTGGGTTCTAGGCAAGAGTTTGGACTTTCTTTCATCGGGAAAACGTTCCTTCCTTAGGTGTATCCAAACGAGATCGCCCGGCTCAAAGGTTTTCTTGCGACGTCCATTGTTAGCATTCTTGCGGTATTGCTCGATTTTCTTTTCAATGTTCTGCCTTGCCTTCTCATGCATCTTCTTAACAATCTCGGCTTTCTTTTTCTCATCAAAGCTTAGACGCTCACTCAAAGGTAAAATAATTAGATTCAAATGTGTCAAATGATTAAAACCATAAACCAATTGAAAAGGAGAATACTTAGTCGCGGAATGAACATCATGATTATAAGCAAATTCTACATGAGGCAAATAATTTTCTCAAGACTTAATGTTCTTTTTAATGATTGCACGCAAGAGAGTAGACAAATTCCTATTAACTACCTCAGTTTGTCCATCGGTTTGTGGATGACAAGTATTCGAGAACAAAAGTCTAGTACCTAATTTAGACCATAAGGTCTTCCAAAAGTAGCTCAAAAACTTAGTGTCCCTGTCTGAAACTATGGTCCTAGGCATGCCATGCAATCAAACAACTTCACTAAAGAACAACTCGGCTACATGAGATGCATCATCGGTTAAAATGGGCCATTTTCGAAAACCTGTCAACTACCACAAAAACCGAATCGCTACCATGTCTAGTCCTAGGCAATCCTAACACAAAGTCAATTGAGATATCTGTCCATGGTTCTGTAGGAATTGGCAAAGGAGAATACAAACCTTGTGCTTGAACTTTGGATTTGGCTTGCTTGCAAATGGTGCATCGGCCACAAATCCTCTCCACGTCTCGCTTCATGTGCGGCCAAAAGAAGTGATCTTGCATGATGTTCAAAGTATTGGCCATGCCAAAGTGTCCCATTAGGCCACCTCCATGCGCTTCCCTAACAAAACGATCACTCAAAGAAGAGTTAGGCACACATAAGCGGTTTTCGTAAAACAGAAATCCGTCATGTCGAAAATATTTCCCAAAAGCAAATTTTTCACAAGCTTGAAATACTTCTTGGAACTCAGCATCGGTGGCATACATCTTCTTGAGTTGCTCAAAGCCCATCAACTTAGCATCGAGAGTAGAGATAAGAGTATACCTCCGAGATAGTGCATCGGCAACAACGTTATCCTTACCTTGCTTGTATTGAATGACATACAGAAATGTCTCAATGAATTCGACCCACCGAGCATGGCGTTTGTTCAACTTCTGTTGTCTCTTCAAGTGTTTGAGAGACTCATGGTTGGTGTGGATCACAAACTCCTTCGGCCAAAGATAATGTTGCCACGTTTGGAGTGCCCGAACCAAAGCGTACAACTCCTTGTCGTAAGTCGGATAGTTCAAGGTTGTGCCTCCAAGTTTTTCACTAAAGTATGTGATTGACCTCTTCTCTTGCATGAGCACAGCTCCAATACCTACACCAGAAGCATCGCATTCAATCTCAAAAGTTTTCATAAAATCGGGTAAAGAGAGAAAGGGGGCATTGGTGAGTTTCTGTTTCAAGATTTGGAACGCGTCTTCTTGTGCTTGCTCCCATTTGAACCCAACGTCCTTCTTGATTACTTCGGTAAGTAGGGCAGCAATGGTGCTAAAGTCTCGCACAAAACGCCTATAGAAACCGGCAAGTCCGTGAAAGCTCCGAACTTCTCCAACCGTCTTTGGACTTGGCCACTCACGAATTGCTTTCACCTTTTCCTTGTTCACCTTAATGCCCTGTGCACTCACAACAAAACCTAGAAAAACAAGATTATCCGTGCAAAATGTGCATTTCTTGAAATTTCCAAAGAGCTTTTATTGCCTAAGAACATCTAAGACCGATTTCAAGTGTCCTACATGATCATCTAAGTTCTTGCTATAAACTAAGATATCATCGAAATACACAACAACATGATGCCTATGAAAGCTCTAAGAACATGGTTCATTAATCTCATAAAAGTGCTAGGTGCGTTTGTCAACCCAAAAGGCATCACGAGCCACTCGTATAAACCGTGCTTAGTCTTAAAAGCGGTTTTCCACTCATCACCCTCTTTCATCCTAATTTGGTGATAGCCACTCTTTAAGTCTATCTTGGAAAACACACAAGACCCATGCAACTAATCTAGCATATCATCTAAGCGAGGGATAGGATGGCGATACTTTACCGTGATGTTATTAATTGTCCGGCAATCAACACACATGCGCCAATTTTCCTCTTTCTTCGGCACGAGTAGGACTGGTACTGCGCACATACTCATGATTTCTCGGATATGCCCTTTCTCCATGAGTTCGCCAACTTGCCTTTGCAATTCCATCGTCTCCACGGGATTTGTGTGGTAGGCTGGCCGGTTTGGAAGTGATGCTCCGGGGACAAAGTCGATTTGGTGTTCAATCCCACAGATTGGGGGTAAACCACTTGGGTTATCATCGGGAAAGACGTCCTTGAAATCCTGCAAAAGAGATATAACAATGCTCGGAAGTTCCGACTCGGGGTAAGTACAACTCGTGAGAGTCTCTCGAAACATAAGCAAAACGAAAGTTTGTTTTGAAAACAAGGCACTGTTGACCTCACTAGATCTCACGAAGAAATTAGAGTGTTTCCTCCCAGGTTTACTCTCACAGGCCTTTGGCTTGGTTTTACTCGAAGAATCACTCTCTTTTTAGTGAAAAGTGTTTAAGGGGTCACTCACAGTGCTTACCTCTTTCTTTTGCTCGAGTCGGAGTTGGTCTTTGTATAACTCATGTGGTGACATCGGGACCAACGTGAACTTCTTCCCTTTGTATTCGAATGAATGCTTGTTGGTGAAGCCATCGTGGGTAACTTGGCGATCGTACTGCCATGGCCATCCCAAAAGGATATGTCCCGCCTCCATTGGTAACACATCACACAAAATCTCATCGGCGTACTTCCCAATCGTCAAAGGAACTATCACTTGCTTGGTTACCTTCATGAATCGTTGGTTGCTCAACCATTGGAGATTGTACGGTCGGGGACCACGTTTTTTAATAGGTCCACCCACTAAATTTACATCGAATTTACATCGTAAAATTCGTTGTAAATCCGTTGGAAAATCGTTGGTAATTATGAAAAAATTTCTATAAATACAGCCTAACTTCAAACGAAAGAATCAAAACAAAAAAAAAACAGAATAAAAAAAAAAAACACTATAAATGTCTATATACGAACTACGAAAATGGATGTATACGCAAAAGGATTCAGAGGGAGATTTGACGGAAGAATTCAAAGAGGGGCTTGAAATATTCATGTATCAGGCCGGAAATATGTAAACAACCCTGGAAAGTGGTAAGATGTTATGTCCTTGTCGTAAATGCAAGAATACGAGATATATGTTTATTGAGACGATGTGGAAGCATTTACTAAATAGAGGGTTTATGCCGCAATATTATGTTTGGTATCAACATGGAGAGGGTTTTGAAAGAACTCAAGCAACTGATAGTAGTAGTAATTATCAAGGTCAAGTAGAATCAAATTATCAAGGTAGTTATGATCATGGTCAACATCAATTTGATCAGGGTGCAGATCATGATAGGATGCATGCCATGGTTAATGATGCATTTCATGAAACAAATGCTGATAATAGTACTGTTGAGGAACCGAACGTAGATGCGAAGCGATTTTATGATATGCTAGACGCTGCAAACCAGCCACTCTATGATGGATGTAGAGAAGGTCAGTCTAAATTGTCGTTAGCTGCTAGGATGATGACAATTAAAACTGATCATAACTTAGCTGAGGTTTGCATGGATGATTGGGCTGATCTTATTAAAGAGTATTTGTCAGAGGATAATTTGGCTGCCGAAACATACTATGAGATACAGAAGTTGGTATTTAGTCTTGGGTTGCCTTCTGAGATGATAGATGTATATGTTGACAATTGTATGCTTTTTTGAAAAGATGATGATAAGTTGCAGGAATGTCGATTTTGCCAAAAATCGAGATTTAGGCCCCAAACAACTGGGCGTACTAAGATACCATACCAACGGATGTGGTATCTTCCTATAACTAATAGGCTGAAACGATTGTATCAATCTGAAAGGACAGCTACATCGATGAGGTGGCATGCAGAACATTCACAGATAGAAGGAGAAGTGACTCACCCGTCAGATGCAAAAGCTTGGAAACACTTTAACACGGTACACCCTGATTTTGCTAACTCTAAGCGAAATGTGTATCTTGGTCTTTGCACTGATGGATTTAGTCCATTCGGTATGTCTGGTCGGCAATATTCTTTGTGGCCAGTTATCGTAACTCCTTATAACCTTCCCCCAGATATGTGCATGTAAAGGGAATTTCTTTTCCTGAATATTTTAGTCCCTGGTCCCAATCATCCGAAGCGGTCCCTTGATGTGTTTTTGCAGCCTCTCATTCATGAGTTGAAACAGTTGTGGTATACAAGAGTGCGGACATATGATTGTTCGAGGAAAATTTTTTTTACGATGCGTGCGGTGCTTATGTGGACAATAAGCGACTTTCCTGCATACGGAATGCTATCAGGTTGGACGACGCATGGGAGGTTATCTTGTCCTTATTGCCTCGATCGGACAGATGCGTTTCAACTGAAACATGGTCGAAAAACATGCTGGTTTGATTGTCACCGCCGGTTTTTACCAATCAATCATCCATATAGGAGAAACAGGCGGTTGTTTAGGAAGAACAAAATCGTGCGTGTCCCCCCACCAGCGTATCTATCTGGGGAAGATCTAGAAGCGTAAATAGATCATTTTGGGGGACTAGAAACTGTGAATCGTGGGGGAAATTGGCACACTCCAGCTAATATGCCTGATGGATACGGGGTTAATCACAATTGGCACAAGAAAAACATTTTTTGGGATCTTCTGTACTGGAAAAATCATATACTGAGACACAATCTTGATGTCATGCACATTGAGAAATTTTTTTTTGATAACATCATGCATACGGTGTTAAACGTGACAGGAAGAACCAAAGACAGCGGAAAGTCAAGGTTGGACTTGCCTGATATTTGCAACAGAAATGAGTTGCATATTATGAGCAATGGGAAATCACCAGTTCCTATATTTCGGTTGGGTGCAGAACAAAAGGCATCGTTGTTCAATTGAGTTTCATCTGACGTGAAGTTTCCTGATGGGTATGTATCCAATCTTGCTAAATCTGTTGAGAAAGGACAAAAGTTTTCAGGGATGAAGAGTCATGACTACCACGTGTTTATGCAACGTTTACTTCCTTTCGCATTTGCCGAACTCCTTCCAGAAAATGTTCATGAAGCAATTGGGGGTAAGATACTTCATCACATATAAATTTGTTGAGATTAATTATATATATATATATATATATTATAATGTATATAATTTTGTCTTTGCAGGCATCAGAGCGTTTTTCCGGGATCTTAGTACACGGACGTTGTCAGAAGATGTAATTGCACAACTGGCTGCTAATATTCCAATCTTGTTGTGCAATTTGGAGAAGATATTTCCCCCTGCGTTTTTTGATGTTATGGAACATCTTCCCATTCATCTCCCCCACGAAGCAGAACTAGGAGGCCCTGTTCAGTTTAGGTGGATGTACCCATTCGAGCGCTTCATGAAACATTTAAAGGGAAATGCAAAAAATCTAGCAAGGGTTGAAGGATCAATTGTTGCGGGAAGTTTGAAAGAAGAAACTTCACACTTCACTTCATATTATTTCGCTACAAAAGTCCGCACACGCAAACGGGCTCCCCGACGATATGATGATGGCGGTGTGGGACGAATTTATGCAGTTGAGGGTGTCCCAGACATATTCTCACCAATTGGTCGTCTTAGTGGAAAATTGAAGGAAGTTTGGTGGGATAACGAGCATGACAGGCACAACGCACATACATACATCCTCCTAAACTGTGATGAAGTGAGTCCTTACGAAAGGTAATAACAAAACTATTTAATTAATCAGTCATTAATAATTAATTAATATAATTATAATTAAATGTGTTAATTTTTATGTCTATATATGTATTTTGCAGCTTATTTGTTACCCAGGTACGAGAATGCATTGAAGGGGTTTCAGATGATGAAATAAACGACCGTAAAGATCGTCATTTTGTTGAGTGGTTGAAGACTCAAGTAAGTTAATATAGTTATAAATATTTCATTTAATTATATCGGCTTTCAATCTAACATGCACACTTATCATAGGTTGATCATGGCGATCCCGCATATCCATCGGGAAGATAACGACTGCACCCATGTATTTTACCCGTGGTTATGTGTTTCATACATACAAGTATGGCGTTCGTCGGGCAACTACCAACTACGGAGTATGTGTTAGGGGTGAAATAGATTTTATGGGGTTTTGCAGGAAATAATTGAAGTGGAGTACCCCGGACTGGTTAGGTTGAAATGCGTTCTCTTCAAATGTGATTGGTTCGATCCAACAGTCGGTCGTGGGGTGCGAATTAACAAATTTGGTGTGGTTGACGTCTACAAAGCACGACGTTACAACAAGTTTGAGCCATTTATCCTAGCATCACAAGCAGAACAAGTAACGTTCGTTCCATATCCGCGAGTTCGAACATCTGGGATCTCATGGTTATCGATTATTAAAATAGCTCCAAGGGGTAAAATTGTTGGTGATGATGATCTTCCAATGCAACAAGATTCATGCCTTGATATTACAGAACCAAAGATTACGGAGAACGTTCTTTTAATTGATCCACGAAACATGCAACTTGAATATCTACCTGACGACACAGAAGAAGAAGGCGATTCCGACGAGTTTGAAGAAAGTGACGATGATGATGGACCCAATCAAGATGATGAGCCCAACGATGATGATGATTCTGATTGAAAGCTTATATATATGTAATTTTCGGTTTGTTAAATGTTTAAGTTTTTGTTGTAAAATTATATATTAAACTAAAAAAAAATCGACGAAAAATTGATGAATTAACAGTTTTTGTGAATGAAACACGTAGATTAGGGTTAGTTTAACATTATTACATAATGCTAAACCCTAAATATAAAGTTAATTTAATGTAAATCCGATGGTACTTAACGACGATATTACGATGAATGTGGTCCTATTCGTCGTAACAGCGTCGTAATTTTACGACGAAGTTACGACGGCTAGGACCACATTCGTCGTAATATCGTCGTAATGTCGTCTTGGGTTTAGGAGCAGACAGTTGTATTCCCACTTCTGATGATCTGGCCAACAAAGAATTATGGGGGTCGAGTTTTCTAGATTCATAAAAACCAACCACCATAAGTGAAAGATACATAGAATTGGACATCCTTATATTACGAAGGATTTAATTACATAGATGTCCAATTCTATGAATCATTCACCTATGGTAGTTGAAGACTGTCTTTACTTGAAAACAAGATCATACAGGATTCTTTGTTGGCAAGATCAACAAGAAGTGGGAACACAATGATCAGCGTAAAAACTCATTGTGGGTATGTATATATTTAGTGTGTATTTTTTTTTAAGTTACCATTGAAGGTGTGGAATGTATTTATAGAAATTTTCTAGAAATTACCAACGGATTTGCAACGAAAATTTACAACGGTTTTACATCGAATAGCATTACAACGATTTTACATCGAATATACGACGAAATTACGTCAACAAAATGCGATGTAAATAATTAGGTGACCTATAAAAAACCGTGTTTTACCAAACTCTCAGAGTCGACGTGAAATCGTCGTGATACCGATGTCACTATTTTCGTCGTAACATCGTCGTAGTTTTGCAACGAGTTTACGACGATTTAGGTTTAATTTACATGTTTGGTTTATCAACGTATATCATGGTTTAATTTACATGTCTGTTTTATTACAACGAAATTACGATAGATTCGTCGTAAAGTCGTTGTAATATTACAACGATTTTACGACGATTACGTCGTAATTTTGTTGTAATTTCTAAAATTTGGGGTTTAGGGTTTGATATACATGTTTGGTTTTTTTTTTATCTTATATCTTGTTTTACGTAAGTTTTAATCATAGTATGTTTTTACAAAATCATTTACATTATTTAAGTCATGCATGTTACGAATATACTTATAAGAACGAATGATATACATTAT
>PKML01050902.1:304391-315055 GCA_002933935.1 Eutrema yunnanense
GTAAGTTCTAATCATAGTATAAACAAGTTTATGTTTTTACAAAATCATTTACATTATTTAAGTCATGCATGTTACGAATATACTTATATATAAGAACGAATGCTATACATTATTATGTAAGATAAGGAAATCGACGACGATATAGATTCAATCGTCGTTATTGAATATGTTGTTAACTATTAGAAGTATTAGATGCACAAATATACTTCGTTCTTACTTCCAGGATATGTGTATTGTGAGTTAGGGTTTAGGGTATAGATTTATTTTATTACAACGAAATTACGATGGATTCGTCGTAAAATCGTTGTAATTTTACAACGATTTTTCGACGAATCCGTCGTAATTTCGTTGTAAATTGAAATATTTAATTTACCGCGTTGGGGGAAATTTCGATAGGTTGAATTTTCGGTTCCAGTATTACGACGATTTTACGACGATTCCGTCGTAAAATCGTCGTAAATTACCAACGATTTTACGACGCCCACAAAATCTATATATACGTGACCAGATTTTTCCTCTCTCACAATCTCATACAACTCACTCTCTCTCTCTAAAAATCTCTGACCTCTCTCTACCTACGTAAAAAATATATACGTAAAAAATATTTTTTGTATTTTTAAATTATATTATTGTTTGTGAGGATTTTGAATTGTTAGTTAGGATTGTAATATTTATTAGTTAGGATTGGAATTATTAGTTAGGAATGGAATTATATTATACTAGAATTGAGTTATTTTTAAATATTTTTTAGATATGGCGACACGTAAAACACACTATCTGCAGTTTCTCGAGACGGGACCGAGTGCTAATTCGCAACTCCCGTCATCTTCTGCGACACAGTCCGCTGTTCCGGATTCTTTTTCCAGACCAGCGCCGCCTCCAGAAGCAGATGCTCGACCGCCGTTGTTGTATGCGGGATTGACGGTCGAAGATATTTTGCAGTCGCCGGGGCATGATTCTTTAGACCGGTTAGATCCGCGACGGCTCCCGAATACTTTTTGGTACGTAACTACAATTCTTTTTTTTTTAATACCATTATGAATTTGTTTTTTTTTATTAATAATTTTTGTTTTATTTCTCAGGTTTAAGGAAGATAACAAAGTTGGACAGAGTGTGGCTGACACCATTAAAGCCTATTTCATGGAGTCTCACCGCAATTGGTCTTCGGTTCCGGAAGACGTTGTCGAGACATGGTTTAAATGTTTCGCGGTAATTTTTTTTTTTAAATTCATTGTTATTTTGGTGAATTCTTTATCTTTAATATATCGTTTCTAATTTTTTTTTTTTTTTTTTTGTATAGCAAAAATGGCATTGGGACGTTGCGATCAACGAGACGGTGAAGGCGGAATTCAAAAAGAAGGGAAAATTGCGGCTCAACAATACCGTCTCCGATTGGAAGAGGAAGTGGGAGGTTAAAGGCGATCATGGGAAGCCGCCATACCTGTCTTCCGCTGTTTGGAACGGCTTGACGGCATATTGGAGAGATCCGCATGCGCAGCAAGTGGCCGCTAAGTGTTCGGCTTCTCGAAACACTATGGGTCCAGACGGTCTTCCAGCGCTTATGCCTCATACGTCGGGTCAAACATCTTTTGCGGGAAGACGCCTTCAAATGGTAATAATTTTTTCAGTTATAATTTTATTTATGTTATTTTAATTTGTTATTAATTTATATTATCCATCAACGGTTTGATTTCTTTTTGAATGTCTTTTTTGTTAGGCAAATGGAGGCGAACTTCCTCCAATGACCCGAGTTTTTGTGGAAACTCACAAGAAGAAAGACGGATCTTTTGTAGATCCTCGAGCAGAGGCGATCTACAATGACGCGCATGCAAGGATCGACGAGCGTCAAACTCAGCTTCCTCAGCAGCTATCACCCGGCGGTAGTTCGGTCCAATCCACTGCGACTTTGACGGTTGCCCAGATGGACGAGATATACGCAGAGGTAATTTAACGTTTTTTTTTACAAAAGTTAACGTTTTTTATACAATTTATTAAATTTTACGTTTCTTTTTTAAAGGTTGCCCCGAAGAAAAAGGGCAGAGCTTTAGGGATGGGATCGATCGTAGATAGTGCCGCCGCGTCGTCCCGTCGTCAGCTTTTCGACGGTCCGGTTATTTTGCGGACGGAGTTAAACACCGCCAACTCCGAGATCAACACTTTGCTGGCGAAGCAGGTGGTATACGATGAGAAGATCCAAGGATACGATAATTTACGTTTTCCAGCTGGACAATAGTTTGTATTAAGAATTTTATTTTGTATTTTAAATTTTATTTTATATTTTGAATTTATTTATAAAATTTTAATTTATAAATATAATTTTATTAATTATTTTTTTTAATTTTATTTAATTTATTTAATTTATATAAAATTATATTTAATTTACATCGATTTTACATCTTCAATAATTTACATCGATTTTACATCAATAATTTTACATCGATTTTACATCGTTCAATAATTTACGACGAATTTACATCGAATATTTTACATCGATTTACCAACGCATTTACAGCTACCTATTACGACGAATTTACGAGGGATTGTCAAAACAGAAATTGTATAATTCGATGTAATGTTTCATCCTATTACGACGAATTTACGACGGATTGTCGAAAAAAAAATTGTATAATTCGATGTAAAATCGATGTAATGTTTCATCGTGATATCGATGTAATGTTTCATCGTGATATCGATGTAAAATCGATGTAATGTATTCGTCGTAAAATCGATGTATATTTACATCTATTTTACGACGAATAATATACGACGATTTGTAGTCCTCCTTAATGTTACGACTAATTTACGATGATTTCTGATTAACGACGATCATATTACGACAAATTGTTAATCGTCGCTAATCCGTCGTAAACCATGTTTTACGACCAATTTACGACGATTATGTTAGTTGTAAAAGGGCAGTTTTCTTGTAGTGTAGGTATGAAAATCGATGGCTTAAAAGTAAAGGGGAAAACGATTTGTAAACAATAATAAAATGATGTTGGGTCGACAGAGAATTCTTAGGATATGTTCGATTCAAACACGACCCCTAAGCTCTTAGTATCACAATTCTTAGGAAATGAACAAAATAAACGGCGTAGCCTACTTTCGTACATCTTACGCACCAACAATCTATATACCCGACTTGTAGCTTTTGTCTATAGCTGCGCAGAAAATCGTGATGTTCGCACTGGTTCTTCTTAGTTCACGACACTCCGTAAGTATACTTTCGTATCTTACGACACGACACGCTCTTATAGATAAACGATTCGGATGTTTAGATTCCACACTTTTGGTGGTTCTTTAACACCTAGGAGTCATCATCTAGTTCATGACACTAGATTCATGCAAACAACGATCTATAAGAAAGAGCTCTAGAATTCAGCTAGGGTTTTACCTTGTGAAATCCTTATCGAACATAGAATTCCCTTCGATAATCCCTTTAAACCCTACGATGAAACTACTCGCACATAATTGAAATAAAAGATTAAATTAAAAGCAGGAGATTGGTGAAAGAGGGTTCTCGATTTTAAAAACTAAGTCCGGAGAAAATCTCTTCACCAATCTCGAAGAGTATCGAACAAAAAGTAAAAAGCAAAAGGTAAAGAGCAAAAAGTAAGAACAAAACTAGACTAAAAATGGTGTAAAAGCAAGCACACGGTTTGTGGTCTCTAAACACACATATTTATAGGTCTTCTCTCTTGCTTTCATCGGTCTTTAGAGTTTTGAGTTGACGAGAATTGAACAAGCCTTGCAAATTGGCTTACGGGACGAAACTGGCTTAGCCACGGTTCCATGGTCTTTGGCCGCGGCGAAACACACCTTGGCCGTAGGTGGAGCTCTCCTGGCCGCGGCAAACTGCCTCTTGGCCGCGGCAAACTGCCTCTTGGCTGCGGCAAACTGCCTCTTGGCCGCGGCAAACTGCCTCTTGGCCGCGGGTGGGAAGCTTCTGCCCGAGGTGAACCGGGACGTCTTGATCTTGATCTATCTTTTGATTGAATCATTGTATCGTCCTCAAATCACTTGGAATGGAAAGGTAGCTGGTCCTTCTTGAATATCTCCACAATTGGGCTGGATCAGACGGTGAGAAGAACATTTTTGGCAGTTGAACTTCTGACGGTTTGACTCTGAGCCGAAAATCTGGTTTTTCTCCAATTTGCAATGTTTTTGCCTAAGTAACCTGAAAAGAGTCTTGAAACTACAAATATGCAAAAACCGTAATAAAAACATATAAAAGCGAATGAAACACTTATTAAAGTGTTCATAAATAGAAAGTAAAACGGGTAAAAATACGGTGATATTAGTTGTCTGAAATGAATCTTGCCAATGTGGATGGAATGAGGCCGTATTTCTTTTGGGTCGGCTTGGCTAAGAGGGCCTCTCAATACTTAGTCGTTTTGAGCAGTTACTCTCAAGCAGTGAAAACTGACCCCAACAACGCCACTTATATATTACTAAGTTACAAAAGAGTGGAAAAACTTATTAAAGATCGTAAAATAATATATTCCTGCCAAACAAAAAGGAAATTCGTTAGAAATTTGAATTCAAATGCTTACCTTGGGGCTGGAAAGGCGTCTAGGTGCGTCCTCAAATTGGCGAGATGATAAACACGCATGTTTTCTTATTTGGTGCGATACACGACCAATGTGGAGTCTTGGAGCTCGCGAGTGTCTTGAGTCTTTCTTGGGCTTCTTTTGGGCTCTAGTGGATTTTGTTAGCCAAATTTGAGTAGACCTCGACTTGGTTTGCTGTTGGGACTTCTTTGGTCGAAGCTGGTTCCCTAGCGGATTTCTCTGGGCCGGGCTCAAGGCTTGACAAAGCATCTTCTGTTTTCTCTCGGTTTAAGTCCAATGTTTCTTGACCATCCTCCTTAGAATGTGTGATTGGTCGATGGAAACCGAAGCCCACTTGGTTTTCCCGAACCGAATTGGTTTTGGTTCCTCTTTTGGTTTCTCGGCCAAATCTGGTTAGGCGGTCGATCTCTTCTGTGCCGTTCAACTCCATTTGGTATATTAATCTCATGATTGACTTGTTGAATTCTTTGCGGATCTTCTTAGTCCTTGAGCGTGTCATGGATGCTTTCCTCATGGTTGGCACGGTGATGTCATCCATGGTCTCCTCGTCTGGTCCGACTACTCATGGTCGATGTCTGATATATCATAGTTTTTACCCCTTTTAAGCCATGATATATGTCCTATTTATGGAGTCTTTCTAGTATTTTAGAGTCTTTTAGAGTCTTTTACAGGTTTTAGCACGTTTGGAGCTTAATTGGAGTTTTTGGAGGATTCCGGAGCATTTTGGGAGAAAAGGAGCAGAGTCATGCAGAGACGTCAGAAGTTTGGCATCCGTTGAAGGTCTTTTCCCCGATGGATTGAGCCCAAATTTTGACACAAGATATATAAATGGATTAGATTTCATTTGGAAGTGGTTTGAGGCTATTCCAACAGTGCGATCTAAAGTTATGCCAGTTTTTGTGAAGACAGTCCAGTCTAGCGAGCACAGTGGACTGGTGTCGACCGACTGGTGTCGACCGACACCAGTCCAGTATTGACCGATACCAACTGCAGACGGGAAAAAACGTGATTTTACAAGTTTAAAGACTCTGCAACTTTATTAATTACCAGAAGCCCCATAACGTGTTTTAACATTATATTTAGGGTTTTTAGCCACTTTTACACATTACGCTTTCATTACTCTTTATTCTACTTTGGTTTTTGAGGAGACAACTCTGAACTCCTGTTTTCTATTGTTTTGTTTGATGATCTATTCAATCATGTAGTGTTCAATCTCCATGTCTGAGTAGATCCACTTTAGGTTCAGGGTTCTCATAAGGGTTATCTTTGAATGCTAGATTGATTATCTGTTTAGGATTCACCATCTGAATTAGTTCTTCGTCTTAGGTTGTGTTCAAAGCTAATTCTAGGTTGACGAATCTGGAACATAGATCTTAGGATAATTGATTAGGCACGACAGTGCGATTAATTTCCTGATAGAACCTTAGGTGAGTAAATTGATTATTCGCAAAGAGATTTGGTTTAATTGATTTGTGAACATATCAAACTCGGTATTAAAGCAGATTTAGACTTTAGGATTCGCAAAGAGATTTGGAATTTCTAGGATTTAGATTTAGATAATTCTCGCAACGACAGTTGGTTAATTATACCTTAGTGATTTGAGTTCAAGAACTGCGCTAAATCTGAATCATGTAGTTAGTTTATCTGCATTCATTGATTTCCTAAGAAATATCCTGAGCCTATCTTTTCCCAATCGAATTACATCTTGTTTAATTTACGTACTGCTTTCAATTACATCTTTTGGTTTAGCTTAATTCGAATCTATTTGATATATTGTGTGATTTTCTGTGAGTCCTTGTGTTCGACCCCTACATATACTGTAACAACTGCTTAGTACTTATAGGGTATTAATTTGAGCATATTAAATTTGGCGCCGTTGCCGGGGACTCAATTTCGCCATTAGATTTTAGCTTAGAATTTCGTCTAAATCGTTGAGTATCGATCGACACCTTAGTGGTATCGGTCGATACCCACCGTGAATTACAGTTACTTACGTGTTCTTGATTTTTGCGTTTCAGGGAAGCGAATAAGCCAGCAGAGATGAACAACCCAGTGATTTTGATTCAGGATGCTGCTGGAGCTTTGAGAGACCAAGAGGGTCAATTGTGCAATGAGAGCGGGCATCGACTTGATGAAGCTGGAAACATCGTTGTCCCTGCAGCTGCTGTGAATGCAGGGAACGCTGTGATTAATCGCGGTAGAACGATTGGTGAATACAACATGCCTGATCAGTTTTACGCCAATCGATCAGCGATTCGCCCTCCATCATTTCAGAGGAATGACTTTGAGCTGAAACATGCATACTACACTCTTGTGGGTCAGCATTTTTTTCATGGTATTTCTCATGAACACCTTATGGATCACATTGAGAGGTTTGAGGATTTGGTTACAAGCATCAAGTGCCATGGAGTATCCTATGATTACCTTTTCTGCAAGCTCTTCCCATATTCTCTTGGTGGAGATGCCACTTACTGGCTGAAGCAGTTACTAGCTGGGTCACTGACTACTTGGGATGAGACCAAGACTGCGTTCCTTGATAACTTCTATGATGATGCGAGATCCGAAGAGCTCAGGAACAAGATTTCTCAGTTTTCTCAGGGTCCGACAGAGGCACTCAAAGCTGCTTGGATTCGTTTCAGGTCATATCAGAGAGACTGTCCGCACCATGGGTTCACTCAGGTTCAGCTGTTGGGTACTTTCTACAGAGGGATCGATTGGAGGTATCAGATGGCTCTAGATGCTGCGAGCAATGGAAATTTCTACACGAGGTATCCTGACGATGCCTATGTTCTTATTGAGAATTTGGTTTCTAGCAATAGTACCAAGAATGCAGACATGGAGCGCAAGAGGAAAGCTGGTAACTTGGATTGCAGTCAGATTGCTGAGGTGAATGCTAAGTTAGATTCAATGTACAATCTGTTGATGGGCAAGCAGCAGAAGGCTGTTCGTTTTGTTGAAAAGGATGGAGTGGAATTTGTTAACCACATTGATGGAGTTGGATTTCAAGATCGAAGATATCAATGCCCACCCACACCATCCAGAACTTCCGAGAGCAATTTTGAGTCTATACTTGAACATATTCTTCAAGGACAGCAGAAGATGACAGTACACCTCAGTGGGAAGATGGACGCTATGTACACTGATAGTAGGATTTTTGCAAGTCCCAAATCAATTACTCAAATCCCACTCATGTCATTGTGGTATTTAAGATATCGAACCAAAGAGGCTAAGATTGAAACACTAAGAATACATGAATCTTCTTGAGCTAGAGCAAATGTTTTTGGTTTTTATGTTTATTGAAAAGAAACAAATGCAAGAAAGAAAACAAAAGATAGAAGTGTTGGAAAATGAATTAACTATCAAGAAGATGATTAATGAACAAACAATGATGATAAAGATTGAATTAAACACTATCCTAGAACATGGAATTCACAATTATGACTAATCCACCGTCGTGGCACTAATCACTTTGTTAATCACCAAATCAAGATCAAACTCTCGTTTGTGATAAGATGATTAACAAGCTTTAATCTCTAATCCCACTTAGCTCACTAATCACCCTAGACATCAACTCTCGTTGGCTAGGCAAGAAAAGCTCACAAAAGGTTTGGTTCAAGCATTTCATCGAACACCTATCGGGCGTGAAATGCTTAAGCTCTAGTTTTGATCTCTCAATCCAAAACTAGCTTTAAGATCAACCTAAGTGAAGGATCTAACAAGATTCAACCTAAATCATCATCATCTAATCACCAAGACAATTAACAAATGATGCAAATGCACTCAATCATTGCTATTCCTTAGGCATGAGATCCATAATCTTGATTAATCCTATGTCTAGGCACTAATCACTTCACTAATCATTAATCCCATTAGCAAAATGGTCATTTGTGGAACAAAAATTAGCAAGCATTAAGATTTGTAACAAGATCAACCAAAAGAGTGCCTTAGACAACTAATTCCTTAGGCTAAGAACACAAATCCTTTAAATAATTGATCTTGGCATTTCATCGAACACCTTGTGTGCATGAAATGCCTAAGGTCTAAATCCACTTTTTCAAGCTAGATCTAGCATTAAACACATTAAGCAAAGAAGGAATGCCTAAATATGAAGAACATAAAAGAAGAAGAAATAAAGGTAAAGAAGATGCATTAATATAAAGATAAGGGTGAAGAAATCTTCTCTAGAGTGGCATTTGTATGAAGAACAATCAAAATCCCTCTCAAAATCATAAGAAGAGTTTGGGATAAACCCAACTCTAGAAAGAAGAAAACTTAAAATGAAAATTAGGGTTTTTGGGTTTATAAATGAAAATGGGCGAACCGGATCAACCCGGAACAAACCGGGTATTGACATCTTGGATGCGTCTTCGAGAAATTCGAGGCATCTCCCTAGCATGATGTCCAAATGACATGGGTTTTGCTTGTATGAACAGATAACTCTTCCCTCTACAACTTTTATGAAGGCCTGAGAGGGTGAATATGATCGGAAGAACTTCGTTTTACCTGTTCTTTGGACGATGTCATCTCTTCTCGGCCAGGCAGATCATGCTTCAGTGTCTTGGCCATAAAATCCAATCCAGAGGTCCAAATGATATGATTCAAACTCCTATGTAAATCTGATTCACTCCTCTACAAGTTTCATGAAGACTACTGGAGTTGTTTCATACCGGAAGGCCTTCGTTTTTCCGGTTATTTGGACGGTTTCATCTTCTCTCGGCCAGATGGATATACCTTCAGTAAATCCGTCTTATCTCCCTATTCATACGTCCAAATAACCCGATTCAAACTCCTGTGTAAAGCTGATTCATTCCTCTACAACTTTGGTGAAGACCACCGAGGCTAATTCGGAGTGGAGACCCTTCAATACCGACGTCACTCCTCGGTACCACACGTCGGTGCTAAGAAATTTTCCCTCTGTTTCCACACCGAGCAGTTGCACCGACCAGTGACCTCGGTACTGAAGAAACCGTCTCGGCCAGGCGGACCTATCTCTGGTAAATCAGCCATATCTCTCAAACCACATGTCCGAATGACTTGATTCCAACTCCTGTGGTTAGAGGACTCATCGGGCTACAACTCTCATGAAGACTCCAAGAGCTGGATCAAATCGGATCGCCTTCTTTTGATCGGTTCTTTGAGACGTTCCGGATGGTTCCTCTCTAGTCTTTAAGCACCAAATCTCCAAACGCCACCAAGTGTCTCCAAACACCTAGAAAACTCCTCAAAGACATGCAAAAGACTCATTAGAACCTAATGCAGCTCCTAATACTCTAAGTGTGACAAAACAAGTATGAAATGCTATTGATATATCATGGTTTTTACCCTGTTTAAGCCATGATATAAGTCCTTTTATAGAGTCTTTTCTAGTGTTTTGTAGTATTTTAGAGTCTTTTATAGGTCTTAGCACGTTTGGGGCTTAATTAGAGTTTTTAGAGGATTCTAGAGCATTTTGGGAGAAAAGGAGCAGAGTCATGCAGAGACATCAGAAGTTTGGCATTCGTTTAAGAACTTCCCACCGATGGATTGAGCTCAAATTTGGGTACAAGACAGATCAATGGATTAGCTTTCATTTGAAAGTGGTTTGAGGTCATTCCAACGGTGCGATCGAAAGTTATGCCAGTTTTCGTGAAGACAGTCCAGTCTGTCGATCGACACTATACAGTATCGACCGACACCAGTCCAGTATCGACCGATACCAACTGCAGACGGGGAAAAACGTGATTTTACAAGTTTAAAGACCCTGAAACTTGGTCCAGGAGACTTTATTAATTACAAAAAGGCCCAGAACGTGTTTTAGGTTATAAATAGGATTTTACAGCCACTTGTTTAGGCTATGCTTTATTTTCTCTGTTTAATTTACTCTGGTTTTAGAGAGACAAGTCTGAATCTCCCTTCGTCCGAGATCAGATCTCTAAACCCTTTTGATTATTCTATTGATGATTTATTCAAACATGTTGTCTTCAATCTCCATGTCTGAGTAGATCCACCTTAGGTTTAGGGTTTTTCTCATTAAGGATTTCTTTGAATGCTAGGTTAATTATCTGTTTGGGATTCACCATCTGAATTAGTTCTTCGCTTAGGTTGTGTTCAAAG
>PKML01050902.1:319139-340971 GCA_002933935.1 Eutrema yunnanense
GCAGGAGGACGAATCGCTGACCGATTGGCGAAAAACTGCTCTGGCCTGTTGTACTCACCAATTGTCCTAGCTCGAACACCTACAACATTGCCAACGTTGCCGCGCCTAGCTGGCACAACAATCTCAATAACAGGAGCAGGGACAACGATGTTTCCAGCTTCATCAAGTCGTTGCCCTCTCTCATTACACACATGACCCTCTTGGTCTCTCAGAATTCCAGCTTCATCAGCTCTTAAAACCACTGGGTTGTTCATCCCTGATGTTTGCTTGGTCTTTCTGTTTGTGCGTTCCACAAGTGCTAGCTGTTCCAATGACAGTTCAACTAGTTGAGTGCTCTTGTTGCTTCTGGTTCCACGAACAGGCAAACACCTGCAAACAAAACACTAGGCAAAGCACGTAAGTAACCAGAAAAATACGTTGAGTATCGATCGATACCAAGTGGTGTCGATCGATACCAACAAAGAAATCGCCGAAGTATCGACCGATACTAGTGAGTATCGATCGATACCGACGAACTTAGTCGAAATTCTAAACTAAAATATAATGGCGAAAATGAGTCTCCGGCAACGGCGCCAAAATTGATATGCTCAATTTAATACCCTAAGATACTAAAGCAGTTGTTGTAGTAAGTGTAGGGGTCGAACCACAAAGACTCACAGAAATCACACAATAGATTATGAAGTGTCGAATTACGCTAAGCCAAACAGATGTAATTAAAAACAATGTAGAAATTAAAATGGTTGTAAATCAATTGGAAGAATATAGGCCCAGGGTTTTTCTCAGGAAATCAATGAATGCAGATAAACTAACTAACAGGATTCAGATTTAGCACGGTTCTTGAACTCAAATCACTAAAATATAATTAACCAACTCTCGTTGCGAAAACTATCTAAATCTAAATCCTAGGAATTCCAAATCTCTTTGCGAATCCTAAAGTCTAAATCAGCTTTAATAACATGTTTGATATGTTCACAAATCAATTAAACCAAATCTCTTTGCGAATAATCAATTTGCTCACCTAGGTTTTATCAGGTAATTAATCGCACTATCGTGCCTAATCAATTATCCTAAGATCTATATTCTAGGTAGCTAATCTAGAACAACTTTGAACACAACCTAAGCGAAGAGCTAATTCAGATGGTGAATCCCAAACAGATAATTAACCTAGCATTCAAAGAAATCCTTAATGAGAAAAACCCTAAACCTAAGGTGGATCTACTTAGACATGGAGATTGAAGACAACATGTTTGAATAAATCATCAATAGAATAATCAAAAGGGTTTAGAGATCTGATCTCGGACGAAGGGAGATTCAGACTTGTCTCTCTAAAACCAGAGTAAATTAAACAGAGAAAATAAAGCATAGCCTAAACAAGTGGCTGTAAAATCCTATTTATAACCTAAAACACGTTCTGGGCCTTTTTGTAATTAATAAAGTCTTCTGGACCAAGTTGCAGGGTCTTTAAACTTGTAAAATCACGTTTTTCCCCGTCTGCAGTTGGTATCGGTCGATACTGGACTGGTGTCGGTCGATACTGTATAGTGTCGATCGACAGACTGGACTCTCTTCACGAAAACTGGCATAACTTTCGATCGCACCGTTGGAATGACCTCAAACCACTTTCAAATGAAAGCTAATCCATTGATCTGTCTTGTATCCAAATTTGAGCTCAATCCATCGATGGGAAATTCTTCAACGAATGCCAAACTTCTGATGTCTCTGCATGACTCTGCTCCTTTTCTCCCAAAATGCTCTAGAATCCTCTAAAAACTCCAATTAAGCTCCAAACGTGTTAAGACCTGTAAAAGACTCTAAAATACTACAAAACACTAGAAAAGACTCTATAAAAGGACTTATATCATGGCTTAAACAGGGTAAAAACCATGATATATCAATTATGAAGATCCAAGTAAATAATCTAAAACCTACATGATATGCATGCTTAAACTATGCAAATTATGGACACATCAATTCCCCCAAACTTAAACCTTTTCTTATCCTCAAGCAAACAAGAATAAAGAAATGTAGAAGACTAAAAATGGGAGCTCAAATCCAAAAGTATCAAGAAAAGAATTCAACTCAATATCCAAGTTACTAGCTCTAAGATGCGATCAATCGAGTTTACTTAAAAAGAGCTAGCCATATCCTTCCCTATACGAATCAAATTCAAGCCTTAACCTACACAAGCATCAATATCATCAAATCCTTTAATATTCATTATTTGTTTCAAGTGAATCATGCTCATGCAATGCAAACAAACTCATTTGGTTAAGGGTTTTGGTTTTGAGATAAAGATGATCTCAATACATGTGGCGGTTTCCAAACAAGGGATCTCTCTTTTGAAGGAATGGACTTTGGCAAAATGCTAAGGGTGAAGAGCAATATATGCATACAAGGCTAGACTTTCATCTACCCAATGCCCCATTACAAAATCAACCCTAATTCTAAACCCACAAAGAAGCAATCCTAGCTACGCTTCACAAGGCGTTTTTGCCTTCTTACACCACATCTCTTCACCATCCTTCTTCTATTTAAGCACTTAGGGGGTTTCTTCTTCAACCAATGGCTTGGCATCCATTATTTTCCTTGACTTAGCTCTTCTTTTGCTTTCTCTAGTCTCTTTATTTTTCTTCATGTCTAAGCTTAGCCATTTTGGCTTTTTTTCTTTCTTTTTTTTCAAGCTAGAGACTATCTTTTAACACTTAGAGCTAACCCAAATATATTCATGCCAACCTTTTCAAACTTATTGCTTCCCCTAATCATTCTCCCAATCCTCTTTCTTTCTTTCCACTTTTCCAATCCCAACACCTTTGTTTCTATTTCTTTTTCATCCATTCCACTTGCCCCAAGATCCCAACCTATCTAACTTAGCCTAATCTAGCTCATTGATGTGTGAGCTAGTTCTACATGAAAGCCTTTCTTTGTCGCTCTAGACCCAACACTTTTTGCTAAGTCCATTCAAAAATAAGGCCTCACA
Organism: Eutrema yunnanense; assembly: GCA_002933935.1. NCBI lineage: Eukaryota > Viridiplantae > Streptophyta > Magnoliopsida > Brassicales > Brassicaceae > Eutrema > Eutrema yunnanense. The sequence goes on from PKML01050902.1 coordinate 322,117, forward strand.
ACGCTCACTAAACATGTAGGCTTGAAAGAAGGTTGAGTTTTAGGTGGGGTAAACCATTCCAAAGGTGGGAATTGGCTACTTGGGCCAACAAGAGTGGTAAAAAGGGTTAAGATGACCCAAGTATGTATGCGGAATCCATGAGTTCATTATGCAATGCATGATCACGAAAATTAATGAGTCAAGATTAACGTTCTCACTTAGATAGGATTGGATTCAAATCGAGACTTGCTTTAGCTAAGACCCTAGTAATGAAACGCAAGGTCAAAATATGGTTCATCCTTGATTTCAACACAAGATCAAAAGCATCAAGCAACAATCAACGAGGGCATTGAATCAAGCTCTAAAAATAATACTTCACATGGATAACCTATCATTGCTCCTAATGCTCATGCAAATCTACCTAAAATGCAATGCATCTAGACTCAACGCACATTTATTCTTATGACATGGAACACTTTCAAGTAGATTAGCACACTTTCGTGACATTAATCATTGTACGAATCATCTAAAGTCAGCATCCACCGATCACTTAGATAATCCATAATTTACCACAAGTCCATTTTAGTCAACAATTCATCCTAAAGTCAGCATCCACCGATCACTTAGAATGAAAAGCATGTTTAGAAATCCTTCCTAACATGAGAACAAATGTTTATCTAGTCCTAAAATTTTTCAAATTTATTGAAAATGCATGATATGCATGAGACTCAAGTATGCAAAGGATGAGACTCAAGTATGCAAAGGCAAAATAAGATCACAAAACACATGATTAGACACCGGTCCCTCCCCCAAACTTAGATCACAACGTCTCGGTGTGAAAGAAGTTCAAGAGAGATACCAAAAAACGAAAGATAAAAATGCAAAGAGACTAAAAAGGAAAGAAGTACTTACAAATGAGGAGTGAGACTAGGTGAATGGAGATGGAGGATGACCTTTCGCCATCACCACCAACGAGCCATGCCACGACCTTGAACCCAAAAGACCCTTATTGATGCTTGTTTTGTGTCACTAGCTTGACAAGGGATAGGCTTGGGGAAGTCCCCAAGGGCGCGTTTAACGTCACTAGCTTGACGGTTGCTTCCTCATTGTCACTCCCTTCATGAAACTCACAAGAGAAGTGAAAAGATTAGCAACAAAAGAAAGTAAAAAGCTCTAGTCTTAAGAATAATCAGAAGTTTACGTATAACAAAAGAAAAATCAATAACAAACACTACAAGAAAACAAATGTTTTACCGAACGATCAATGTGCAGTAAAATATCTACGTTTTACTGATGTATGATCAATGAAAACAAAATTTGTTGGAAATGTTGTTTCGGGTAAGCACAACTAATGATAAGCTCAAATTAATACCCTAAAAGTACTAAAGCTTTGTCGAATGTAATACTTAGGGATCGAATCCACAGAGACTCAAGGAAACACACAATAGGTTCTAGAAGTTGAATTAAGCTAAGTGATCAATGGAATTTAAAGCAAATACGTAAATTAAACAAGTTGTAATTCAATTGGAAGAAAGATAGGTTCAGGGTATTTCTCAGGAAATCAATGAATGCAGACAAACTAACTAATCAGGGTTCAGGTTACGCGCGGTTCTTGAACTCAAATCACTAAAGTATAATTAACCAACTCTCGTTGCGAGAATTATCTAAGTCTAAATCCTAGAATTTCAAATCTCTTTGTGAATCCTAAAGTCTAAACCAGCTTTTAGTTCAAGTTTGATTTGTTCACAACACAACTAAACCAAATCTCTTTGCGAATAGTTATTTTGCTCACTCTAAGTTTTATCAGGTTTCTCAATTGCACTCTCGTGCCTAATCGATTAACCTAAGATCTAAGTTCTAGGTAATCTAGAATTAGCTTTGAGAACAACTTAAGGTGAAGAACTAATTCAGATTATGAACCCTAACCAACTAATCAACCTAGCATTCAAAGAAATCTCTTATGAGAACCCTAAACCTAACACGAGATCTACTCAGACATGGAGATTGAAACAATAAACATGACTGAATAAATACTTGAATAAATAATAAGAAAGAGAGTAAAACAGGGGTTCAAAATCTTCTATCGGACGAATAGAGTTTCAGACTTGTCTCCCTCAAAAGCTCTCTCACCAAAATTTAAAGCAGAATAATCTCTGTATCTAGCGTAATGAAAGCATAGCCACCAAAATGGCTGTAAAACCTAAATAAATACTACTAAACACGTTTTGGGCCTTCTTGTAAATAATAAAGTCTTTTGGGGCAATTTGCAGTTCCTCAAATCTTCAATAAAGTCGCGATCCTTCTGTTTCTTCGACGGGTATATATCGATACCATAAGTGTATCGATAGATACTCGGGCGATAAATCGGTGTCTCAGCTGCAGGATCTCTGCTTGGCTCCAAAATGGTTCAATATCTCCAATAATGCTCCAAACGTACCTAAAACCTGAAAAGACGCTAAAAGACTCCAAAATACTAGAAAGACTCTATAAAAAGGACTTATATCATGGCCTAAAATGGGTAAAAACCATGATATATCAACTCCCCCAGACTTAGTCTTTGCTTGCCCTCAAGTAAAACAGAAAACTAAACCAGAGAAAGAGGTTTACAAACACGGAGACTCACTTGTTCATGAACCATCACAAAAACCCTTTTCCCAAGTACCCAAATGTCACCAAACCAGTTCCAAATCTAACCACCATGTACTTCTCCGTAGACATTCGAAGCTTTTCCAGACTCCACACATTATCTCACATCATTGTTCAAATAAAGCCCTCATCGCCAGTTTCATCGCTGCAGCCAATGTTCAAGAACCTTCTAGATTCTTTCCCATACAATATCATGACAAAAGAACCACCAAACTTACACACTTTTTGGTATTGTTGTCTCTCCCCTAGACTTGTTTCTTATCATGTTCTTTCTTTTTTTTTAGATCTGCATATACACATTAAGGGCTGAAACGCGAGTATTGATGGTGTTTGCCACCGAATCCCCGGTTCTTTCCTCTCTATGTATCAAAGGCTTAGGCGAATAGTGGTATCACTGGAAATTTTCTTAACCTCGCTTTAGATCTTTGTGTGATCAGTCCCTCTCAAGTAGAATAATGGGATCGCTGGAAATTTTCCTAGCCCTCTACTCAGAAGAAAATCATTTCATCTTTTATGCTCTTATTTATTAACTTATAACATGGGAGAGAGATACCATTACTTTAAACACATGGGTTCCTTTGTCAGATATGAATGATGAATCAAGCTCTATGAACACTAATCACATCGATGAAGTGCAAAAAATTTGGCTCAGGCTTTAGAAGAACTCTGCTGGAGACATGGGTGTTTTCTAGTCAACTGGTCAGTCCTTGGATTTTTCATTAGTCGATCAAGAACTGATCCTGTAACACTAGTCACTTAAAAAAAATCAGAACAATAGATTCAAGCACATGATCATAATCTCCAACAGGTTTTGACTCAATAAAACGATTTTTGACTCAAAAATGACTGACTCTAAGAAAAACAAAAACAATGTCAGCAGACACATTCCCCAGACTTAAACAAACAACATTTTCCCCAGTGTTATGTAGTCTATAGTTGGTAAAAGAAACAAAAGAACATAGTAGAATCATGAAGAACAAGAAGTTACCGTAATGGAACAGGGGTATCGACCGACACACAACTTGACATCGATCAATACCAGGCTTAAGTCGACACATGAGACTTCTCTTCAACGATTCCATCACTTCCCGCAGGGTATCGATCGACACCAACAAGGTATCGATCGATACCCTGGCGATTCGGTCGATGCAAGTTCTGTTTCTCCTCGTTTAATCTGATCCACCAAAGACACAAAACACAAAAACAAAAAAAAACTATATACAGACTCACCAGTGGGTTGCCTCCCAACAAGCGCTCGTTTAACGTCATTAGCTTAACTTTACCGCCATTCAGGCAGTGGGTGCATCATCCAGAGGCATTATGTGTCCTTCTGGAATCTCGGCTTTCGCCCAATAATGTTTCACCCTTTGTCCATTGACAGTGAACTCTTCGCCTGAAGGATTTGTCAGGACAATGGCACCATATGGTCTAACTTCCTTGACTGTGAAAGGACCTGACCAACGAGAACGCAATTTACCAAGAAACAAATGCAAACGAGAGTTATACAGAAGTACCTGATCATTGGGTTCAAAGTGTCTGTAAATGATTTTCTTGTCATGGTACACCTTAGTCCTCTCCTTGTACAGCTTCGAGTTCTCATAGGCAAGATGCCTAATCTCATCGAGCTCATTCAGCTTGATCAATCGCTTCTCAGCAGCAGACTTGATGTCGAAATTCATCATCTTTGTAGCCCATGCTGCCTTATGCTCAATTTACACTGGAAGATGGCACACTTTTCCATACAGCAAGTGAAACGGTGTAGTCCCAAAGCCCAAAGTGCGTCATCCAGCTTCACAGACCAATCTTTCCTGCTGACATTCACTGTCTTCTCTAGAATCTCCTTGATCTGCCTGTTGGAAACCTCAACTTGTCCACTGGTCTGAGGGTGATAAAGAGTAGCAACACGATGATTCACACCATACTTTTTCAGCATCTTTTCGAAAATCTTGTTGATAAAGTGAGAGCCACCATCACTTATCACAATTCGAGGTACTCCAAATCGAGGGAAAATGATGGTCTTAAACAGTTTAAGGACCACCGAAGAATCATTGGTTCTGCTAGAAATGGCCTAAACCCACTTAAACACATAATCCACAGCAACCAAGATGTATTTGTGTCCATATGACGAAGGAAAGGGACCCATAAAATTGATGCCCCAACAATCAAAAATCTCAACCTCCAGGATAAGGTTCTGTGACATCTCATGTTTCTTACTGATCTTCCCTCTCCTCTGGCACGCATCGCACTCCGACACGAAGGCATGAGCATCCTTAAACATAGTAGGCCACCAGAAGCCTGCTTGAAGAACCTTGGACATTGTCTTGAAAGTAGCAAAGTGTCCAGCATAATCAGATCCATGACAATGAAACAGAACATTAGGTACCTCGGATTCAACAATGCATCTCCTATAGATACCATCAGAACAGTGCTTGTACAAGTAAGGTTCATCCCAAAAGAATCGACTTATGTCGCGCAAAAACTTCTTCTTGTCATATTTCTTGATGTGATTTGGCTCTGCATCTACAGGGAGGTAGTTGGCAATATCAGCGTACCATGGTTGATCAGAATCAGCTGCAGCGACTAGATACCTTTCAGAAGTACCAAGGTGTTCAACAGTCTAAACAGGTTCGGAAATCGCAGGGTTTCGACTGATACTGGGGGAGTGTCGATCGATACCAAAACCTGCAATTCGTGGGAATTGCTGAGTTTCGGCAAAACCGAATTGAAACTCAGTTTCAATGAAGTAGATGGACTCTTCTGGTAGTTGATCATCAATGGGCATGTCTGCATCGATCTGAATCCTTAAAAGATGGTCAGCGACTCCGTTCTCTATTCATTTCTTGTCCTTAACCTCAATGTCGAAACCTTGTAGCAAAAGGACCCAACGACAAAGACGAGGTTTGAGATCCTTATTCTGCATCAGATATTTGAGAGCAGCATGATCAATATGAATAATCACTTTGCTCCCAATCAGGTAGGATCGAAATTTCTCAAAGGAGAAAACAACTGCAAGTAGTTCTTTCTCTGTGGTGCTGTAATTCCTCTGAGCATCATCCAATGTCCTGCCGGCGTAGTAGATAACATGCAGCTTCTTATCCTTCCTCTGACCCAAAACTGATCCAACAAGAAAATCACTAGCGTCGCACATGATCTCAAAAGGCAAAGTCCAATCAGGAGGTTGCACAATATGAGCACTTACCAAAGCCTTTTTAATCCCCTCAAAGGCTGCAAGGCATTCAGGTGTGAAATCGAATTTGATCTCCTTGCATAGTAGAGCGGTGAGTGGGCGAGCTAGTTTGGAGAAGTCCTTGATGAATCTTTTGTAAAACCCAGCATGACCAAGGAAGCTTCGAATATCCTTCACATAATTCGGTGGTTGGAGGCTTGTCATGACCTGAATCTTGGCTTTGTCAACTTCGATCCCAGCTTCAAAAACCTTGTGCCCAAGCACGATGCCATCCTGAACCATAAAGTGACACATATTCCCAATTAAGGACCAAGTGTTTCTCTTCACATCTCTCAAGCACCTTGCACAAGTTATCCAGACAGCTCTTGAATGATGATCCATACACTGAAAAATCATCCATGAATACCTCCATAAAATCCTCAATCATGGATGTGAAGATAGACATCATGCATCTCTGAAAAGTGGATACTACGGGAGTATCGATCGATACTGGTGGTGCTGTATCGAGCATCTTCGAGTATTCAGCAGCAGCATCACCCGTATAAACCTCTGACTGAGTCGAACAGACCAATGCCCTCTCCAATGTGATCCTCAGGATGCATCTCTAGGAAGTACTCTTCAGAAATGTCACAGAAGGTATCAACAAAGAAAGTCTGCCCATCGATGGTTGGTCTCTTCATCATCTTCTCCATGTTAAAAGTCATGACAAATTCACCGATGTTAAAAGCTATCTTCCCATTCCTGCAATCTATCAGAGCACCAGCTGTTGCTAGGAATGACCTTCCCAAGATAAGAGGATCTCTGGGTTCTAAATCATACTCCAGGACAATGAAATCAGTTGGGATCAAGCAATTCCCAATCTTTATAGGAACATCTTCGAGCAATCCCTGCGTAAGTAGAACTGAGCGATCAGCAAGTATCAGTGAAATCCTTGTTGAAGTGAAGTCTATCATCCCCATTCTCTTAGGAACTGAATACGGCATGAGGTTGACACTTGAGCCAAGGTCACAAAGAGAACGCTCAAATCTATCCGTAAAGATCGTACAATCCAACACAAAACTCCTTGGATTTGGTAGCTTCTTTGGGATCATGTTGGTCAGGATTGCGCTGCACTCATGAGTAATCATCAAACATCCTTCCTCAAGGTTCACATTGCTGGACACCATCTTCTAGACATATCTCCTGAAAGCTGGAGAGGTTTTGATAGCATATATGAAAGGAAGTTCAACAATAAACTTATCCATAATTGCCTTGCATCTAGAGTCATCTACCTCCTTCTTAGTCTTCCCAATAGCCATGGGATAAGGTATCCTCGGTATGTAAGCTCTCTCTGCAACCACGTCAGGTACTTCCTTCAAAACCTTAGGTGCTGAATCGACTGCAGTATCAGTGTCGATCGATATAGGGGTGGTATCGATCGATACACGGGACTTTGAGTTGTCTCGAGAAAGTATCTTGACCAGGGTCGATCGATGCTGGCTCATGTCGATCGATACCCTGGGGATTTCAGAATCCTCATCGTCAAGATCGACGAAATTTCATGCAGTTTGGCCAATTTTCACCCCTGTATTGACCTCTTTTCCACTCCTCAAGGTAATTGCATTGATGTGTGCCATTGGGTTCTCTCCTTTCCCTGGAAGAAAACCTTCTTGCCTTTTCACAGCTTCTGAAGTCTGAGCTACCTGAGTTTCCAGCTTCTTTTGATGAATATCAAGAGCCTCGATCCTTCCACTCAGATCTTTGTACAGAGCATCTATCTTACCATTGAAGTCCATTGTTATATGCTGTTGTCCTTGAACTAACGTTTCAAATATATACTCGATCTTGCTCTCTGATGTTTTAGCAGGTACATGCTGATAAGATGAGTTTCCATAGTTTCTGGTATAACCACTGTTCTGGGAAGGTTTATGGCTAAACTGATTCGACCCAAAACCACTTGGATTAGCTTCAGATTTAAATCCTCCTTGCTGGAAATTGTTGTTGAAGTTTTGGTTGTTATTGTATTGATTCCTCTGACCCTGAAAACCAGAACCACCAATGTAGTTAACGTCCTCTTCTTCATCCTCATTGATATTCTCGACTTCCTCGGCAAAATGAACTGCCTTCATCGATTTTCCCAGCAAGTGATTGTGCATCGAATCTAACTTAGCCTGAACATTAGCAATCTGCGATCCATCAACTCCTCCAGTATGTTGCTTCCGCTCGAAATCAGCATTCTTGGTGCTATTGCTAGACACCAAGTTCTCAATCAGCACAACTGCATCATCTGGATACCTGGTGTTGAAGTTACCATTACTTGCAGCATCCAAAGCCATCTGGTAGCATAGAACTGATCAGGTCTGTTGTGCTCACCAAGCGTCCTCCCATGATTAGCCTCAACATTCCCAACGATTCCAGGGACAATCTCCTCGACAACAACAGGAGGTGGAATGACGTTTCCCTCTCCGTCCAATCGTTGCCCTCTCTCATTGCACAATCGACCCTCTTGGTCTTTGTAAACACCATCTGCATCTTGAACCAAAACCACTGGATTGTTGTTCATCTCTGCTGGCTTCTTTGTTTTCTGTTTGTGCGTTCCAAAAGTGCTAGCTTCTCTAACGACAGATTAACTAGCGGAGTGCTCTTGTTTCTTTTGGTTTCCCGATTAGGCATGCACCTGAAACACAAAAATCAAGAACGTAAGTAACAAAAATTCACGACATGTATCGATCGATACCACTAGGGTGTCGATCGATACTAAGGCAAACTTAGTCGAAATGCTCAAACTAAAATCTAATGGCGAATTGAGTCCCCGGCAACGGCGCCAAATTTGATAAGCTCAAATTAATACCCTAAAAGTACTAAACCTTTGTCGATTGTAATACTTAGGGATCGAATCCACAAGGACTCAAGGAAGCACACAATAGGTTCTAGAAGTTGAATTAAGCTAAGTGATCAATGGAATTTAAAGCAAATACGTAAATTAAACAAGTTGTATTTCAATTGGAAGAAAGATAGGTTCATGGTATTTATCAGGAAATCAATGAATGCCGACAAACTAACTAATCAGGGTTCAGGTTACGCGCGGTTCTTGAACTCAAATCACTAAAGTATAATTAACCAACTCTCGTTGCGAGAATTATCTAAGTCTAAATCCTAGAATTCCAAATCTCTTTGCGAATCCTAAAGTCTAAACCAACTTTTAGTTCAAGTTTGATTTGTTCACAAAACAACTAAACCAAATCTCTTTGCGAATAATTATTTTGCTCACTCGAAGTTTTATCAGGTTTCTCAATTGCACTCTCGTGCCTAATCGATTAACCTAAGATCTAAGTTCTAGGTGATCAATCTATAATTAGCTTTGAGAACAACTTAAGGTGAAGAACTAATTCAGATTATGAACCCTAACCAACTAATCAACCTAGGATTCAAAGAAATCCCTTATGAGAACCCTAAACCTAACAGGAGATCTACTCAGACATGGAGATTGAAACAATAAACATGACTGAATCAATACTTGAATAAATAATAAGAAAGATAGTAAAACAGGGGTTCGAAATCTTCTCTCGGACGAACAGAGTTTCAGACTTGTCTCCCTCAAAAGCTCTCTCACCAGAACTTAAAGCATAATGATAAGTTGGAGAGGTTGGCGTCGGAGACGGTGCGAAACGAGAGGCCAAAAGTCTGGGAGGAGCGGAATGATAAGTACGCATCTCGTTTTAACTGATTCAAGAAGCACGTGGAGGATCAGAGAGTTGCCAATAACACGATCCTTGAGTATCAGATCAAAGAGATTCTCGATTATCTCGGTTTTTGGAAGATGAGGGCATCGAGATCCCTAAGGAAAAAGTGACAAAATTGAAAGTCGATCAAAGCGAACATGAAACAAAAATTCACGGATTGTTTGTCACTGATCTTGAGGATGGTGACTTGGTCATGCTACCTTTTCCCTAAGATCTGATATATCATGGTTTTTACCCGTTTTAAGACATGATATAAGTCCTTTTATATAGTTTTTCTAGTATTTTGGAGTCTTTTAGAGTCTTTTCAGGTCTTAGGTACGTTTGGAGCATTATTGGAGATATCGAAGCATTTTGGAGTATTTTGGAGTCAAGCAGAAATCCTGTAGCTAAGACACCGATTTATCGCCTGAGTATTGATCGATACACTTATGGTATCGATCGATACCCGTTAAAGCTACAGAAGGATCGCGACTTTATTGAAGAATTGAAGAACTGCAAATTGCCCCAGAAGATTTTATTATTTACAAAAAGGCTCATAACGTGTTTAGTAGTATTTATTTAGGTTTTACAGCCACTTTGGTGGCGACGTTTTCATTACACAACATTCGAGCTTTATTCCACTTTGATTTTTGGTGAGAGAGCTTTTGAGGGAGACAAGTCTGAAACTCTGTTCGTCCGAGAGAAGATTTCGAACCCCTGTTTTACTCTCTTTCTTATTATTTATTCAAGTATTTATTCAGTCATGTTTATTGTTTCAATCTCCATGTCTGAGTAGATCTTTTGTTACGTTTAAGGTTCTCATAAGGGATTTCTTTGAATGTTAGGTTGATTAGTTGTTTAGGGTTCATAATCTGAATTAGTTCTTTGCCTTAGGTTGTTCTCAAAGCTAATTCTACATTGATCACCTAGAACTTAGATCTTAGGTTAATCGATTAGGCACGACAGTGCAATTGAGAAATCTGATAGAACTTAGGGTGAGCAAAATAACTATTCGCAAAGAGATTTGGTTTAGTTGTGTTGTGAACAAATCAAACTTGAACTAAAAGCTGGTTTAGACTTTATGATTCGCAAAGAGATTTGGAATTTTAGGATTTAGACTTAGATAATTCTCGCAACGAGAGTTGGTTAATTATACTTTAATGATTTGAGTTCAAGAGCCGTGCGTAACCTGAACCCCGATTAGTTAGTTTATCTGCATTCATTGATTTCCTGAGAAATACCCTGAACCTATCTTTCTTCCATTGAACTTACAACTCGTTTAATTTTCGTATTTGCTTTCAATTCAATTGATCCCTATTGTGTGTTTCCTTGAGTCTCTGTGGATTCGATCCCTAAGTATTACAATCGAGAAAGTTTTAGCACTTTTAGGGTATTAATTTGAGCTTATCAACTTTGGCGCCGTTGCCGAGGACTCAATTCGCCATTAGATTTTAGTTTGAGAATTTTGATTAAGTTCGCCTTAGTATCGATCGACACCCTAGTGGTATCGGTCGATACCTGTCGTGAATTTTTGTTACTTACGTTCTTGACTTTTGTGTTTCAGGTGTATGCCTAATCGAGGAACCAGAAGGAACAAGAGCACTCCGCTAGTCAATCTGTCACTAGAGAAACTAGCACTTTTGGAACGCACAAATAGAAAAGCGAAGAAGCGAGCAGAGATGAACAACAATCCTATGATTTTGGTTCAAGATGCAGCTGGTGCTTACAGAGACCGAGAGGGTTATTTGTGCAATGAGAGAGGGCAACGATTGGATGGAGAGGGGAACATCATTCCACTTCCTGTTGTTGTCGAGGAGGTTGTTGCTGCGATTCCAGGGAATGTTGTCGCTGATCGTGGTAGAACAATTGATGAGTACAACAGGCCTGATCAGTTTTATGCCAATCGATCAGCGATTCACCCTCCACCATTTCAGAGGAATGACTTTGAGCTGAAACCTGCATATTACACTCTTGTGGGACAGCACCCTTTTCATGGTCTTCCAATGAACATCCCATGGATCATATTGAGAGGTTCGAGGACTTGGTAACTAGCATCAAGAGTAATGGAGTGTCTTATGACTACCTCTTCTGCAAGCTCTTCCCTTATTCTCTAGGTGGAGATGCGACTTACTGGCTGAAGCAGTTACCTCCTGGATCATTGACTACTTGGGAGGAGACCAAGACTGCTTTCCTGAATAATTTCTATGATGATGCACGATCCGAGGATCTTAGGAACAAAATTTCCCAGTTTTCTCAAGGACCGACTGAGGCGTTCAAGGCTGCTTGGACGAGATTTAGATCGTATCAGAGAGATTGTCCACATCATGTGTACACTAATGTTCAGCTGATGGGTTTCTTCTTCAGAGGGATTGATTGGAGGTATCAGATGGCTTTGGATGCTGTGAGCAATGGGAATTTCAATACCAGGTATCATGATGATGCTTATGTGCTTATTGAGAACTTGGCGTTTAGCAATAATACCAAGAATGCAGATTTTGAGCGAAAGAAGCAGAGTGGGAACATGGATGGATCGCAGATTGCTGATGTTCATGCTAAGTTAGATTCGGTGCACAATCTCTTGCTGGGAAAATCGATGAAGGCAGTTCATTTTGCTGAGGAAGTCGAGAATATCAATGAGGATGAAGTAGAGGATGTTAACTACATTGGTGGTTCTGGTTTTCAGGGTCACAGGAATCAATACAACAACAACCGAAACTTCAACAACAATTTCCAGCAAGGAGGATTCAAATCTGAAGCTAATCCAAGTGGTTTTGGGTCGAATCAGTTTAGCCAGAAACCTTCTCAGAATAGTGGTTACACCATGAATTATGGAAATTCATCTTATCAGCCTGTACCTGCTAAAACCCCAGAGAGTAAGATCGAGTCTATGCTTGAATAGCTGGTTCAAGGACAGCAGCAGATAACATTAGATTTCAATGGAAAGATGGATGCTATGTACAAAGATCTGAGTGGAATGATCGATGCTCTTGGTATTCATCACAAGAAGCTGGAAACTCAAGTGGCTCATACTTCAGAGGCTGCGAAAAGGCAAGAAGGTACAGACAATTTTCTTCCAGGGAAAGGAGAAAACCCAAGGGCATTCATCAATGCAATCACCTTGAGGAATGGAAAAGAGGTCAATACAGGAGTAAAAGTTGGTCAAACTGCAGACAATTTTGTTGATCTTGACGATGAGGATTCTGAAATCTCAAGGGCATCGATCGACACTACCCAACATCGATCGACACCGATCAAGATACTTTCACGCGATAACTCAAAGTCCCGTGTATCGATCGATACCACCCTTGTATCGATCGACACTAATCATGCAATCGATACAGCACCTAAGGTTATGAAGGAAATACCTAATGCGGTTGCAGAGAGAGTTTAAATACCGAGGATACCTTATCCCAGAGCTATTGGGAAGACTAAGAAGGAGGTAGAAGACTCTAGATGCAAGGAAATTTTGGACAAGCTGGTTGTTGAATTTCCATTCATCGATGCTATCAAAACTTCTCCGGTTTTCAGGAGATATGTCAAGAAGATGGTGTCCAGCAATGTGAATCTTGAGGAAGGCTGTATGATAATTACTCATGAGTGCAGTGCAATCCTAACCAACATGATCCCAACGAAGCTACCAGATCCAGGGAGTTTTGCTATGGATTGCACGATATTCACAGACAGATTTGAGCGGTCTCTTTGTGACCTTGGCTCAAGTGTCAACCTCATGCCATACTCAGTCGCTAAAAGGATGGGAATGACATACTTCACTTCAACAAAGATCTCACTGATACTTGTTGATCGCTCAGTTAGACTTCTAGATGGGTTGCTCGAAGATGTCCCTATTAAGATTGAGAATTGCTTGATCCCAACTGATTTCATTGTCTTGGAGTATGATGCAGAACCCAGAGATCCTCTTATCTTGGGAAGGCCATTCCTAGCAACATTTGGTGCTCTGATTGATTGCAGGAGTGGGAAGATCGCTCTTAACATCGGTGATTTGGTTATGACTTTTAACATGGAAAAGATGATGAAGAGACCAACCATCGATGGACAGACTTTCTTTATTGATACCTTCAGTGACATGGCTGAAGAGTACTTCCTAGAGATGCATCCTGAGGATCCATTGGAGAGAGCATTGGTCTGTTCAGCTGAATCTGAGGTCTATTTGGATGATGATATTGTTGGATACTCGAAGATGCTCGATACAACACCACCAGTATCGATCGATACTCCCGTAGTATCGATCGATACCCTGCGGCCAGAAAGAGAGTTGGCCGAAAGTTCTAAGCAAGCTGCTGGGCTTGGAGATTGGAGCGAGGAGAAAGCTCCTAAGGTGGAACTCAAACCACTTCCAGCAAATCTCAGGTATGGTTTTCTTGGTCCTAATTCCACATACCCAGTGATTATTAATGCTTCCTTGAACAACGCATAGATTACCTTACTGCTGAGCAAGTTGCACAAGTATCGCAAAGCCCTTGGCTATTCTCTTGATGACATTTCAGGTATATCACCGGACATGTGCATGCATATGATTCATCTTGAGGACGAGTCAAAGGCTTCAATTGAGCATCAGAGGAGGCTGAATCCAAACCTGAAAGAAGTGGTTAAGAAGGAGGTCATGAAACTCTTGGATGCATGAGTTATCTATGCCATCTCGGATAGTTCTTGGGTCAGCCCAGTGCATGTTGTTCCTAAGAAAGGAGGGATAACTGTGGTGAAGAATGAGAAGGATGAGATGATTCCTACTAGGACTATTACTGGGCATCGAATGTGCATTGACTACATGAAGTTGAATGCGGCCACAAGAAAATATCATTTTCCATTGCCATTCATTGACCAGATGTTGTAAAGGTTGGCTAGTCATCCCTACTACTGTTTTCTCAATGGCTATTCAGGTTTCTTCCAGATTCTGATACATCCAGATGACCAAGGGAAGACAACTTTCACATGTCCTTATGGCACATTCGCATACAGGAGAATGCCATTTGGATTGTGTAATGCTCCAGCCACTTTTCAGAGATGCATGATGTCTATCTTCACAGACATGATTGAGGATTTCATGGAGGTGTTCATGGATGATTTTTCAGTGTATGGATAATCATTCAAGAACTGTTTGGCTAACTTGTGCAAGGTGCTAGAGAGATGCGAAGAGAAACACTTGGTTCTTAATTGGGAAAAGTGTCACTTTATGGTTAGTGATGGCATCATACTTGGGCACAGAGTTTCTGAAGCTGGGATTGAAGTTGACAAAGCCAAGATTCAGGTCACGACAAGTCTCCAACCACCGACTTCTGTGAAGGATATTCGAAGTTTCCTTGGTCATGCTGGGTTTTACAGAAGATTTATCAAGGACTTCTCCAAGCTAGCTCGCCCACTCACCGCTCTATTATGCCAGAAGATCAAATTCGATTTCACGCCTGATTGTCTTGCAGCCTTTGAGGAGATTAAAAAGGCTTTGGTGAGTGCTCCTATTGTGCAACCTCCTTATTGGACTTTGTTTTTGAGATCATGTTAGACGCTAGTGATTTTGCTGTTGGATCAGTTCTGGGTCAGAGGAAGGATAAGAAGCTGCACGTTATCTACTATGCAAGCATGACATTGGATGATGCTTAGAGGAACTACATCACCACAGAGAAGGAGTTACTTGCAGTTGTTTTCTCCTTTGAGAAATTTTGATCATACATGATTGGGAGCAAAGTGATAGTTCATACTGATCATGTTGCTCTCAAATATCTGATGCAGAATAAGGATCTCAAACCTCGCCTTTGTCATTGGGTCCTTTTGCTCCAAGGTTTTGACATAGAGGTTAAGGACAAGAAAGGCATAGAGAACGGAGTTGCTGACCATCTTTCGAGGATTCGGATCGATGCAAACGTGCCTATTGATGATCAACTACCAGAAGAGTCTAGTTACTTCATTGAAACTGAGTTTCAAATGGGTTTCGCCGAAACTCAGCAATTTCCACGAATTGCAGGTTTCGGTATCAATTGACACTCCTATGGTATCGGTTGATGCACTGCGATTTCTGAGCCGGTTTTGACTGTTGAGCACCTTGGTGCTTCTGAAGATTATCTAGTCGCTGTGGCTGATTTTGATCAACCATGGTATGCTGATATTGCCAACTACCGCGTTGCAGATGCAGAGCCAAAGCACCTCAAGAAATATGACAAGAAAAAGTTTATGCGCGACATAAGGCGATTCTTTCGGGATGGACTTTACATGTACAAGCACTGTTCTGATGGTATCTACAGAAGATGCATTGCTAAGTCAGAGGTACCTATGGTTTTGTTTCATTGTCATGGATCTGAGTATGCTGGACACTTTGCTACTTTCAAGACAGTGTCCAAGGTTCTTTCAGCAGGCTTCTGGTGGCCTACTATGTTTAAGGATGCTCATGCCTTCGTTTCACATAATTTGATATGCCACATAATTTCATCCTTGAGGTTGAAATTTTTGATTGTTGGGGCATCGATTTTATGGGTCCCTTTCCTTCGTCATATGGAAACAAATACATCTTGGTTGCTGTGGATTATGTGTCTAAGTGGGTTGAAGCCATTGCCAGCAGAACCAATGATTCTTCGGTGGTCCTTAAGCTGTTTAAGACCATCATCTTCCCTCGATTTGGAGTACCGTGAATTGTGATAAGTGATGATGGCTCTCACTTTATCAACAAGATTTTCGAGAGGTTGTTGAAGAAGTATGGTGTAAACCATCGTGTTGCTACTCCTTATCACCCTCAGACTAGTGGACAAGTTGAGGTTTCCAACAGGCAGATCAAGGAGATTCTAGAGAAGACAGTGAATGTCACCAGGAAAGATTGGTCGGTCAAGCTGGATGACGCACTTTGGGCTTACAGGACTGCTTACAAGACACCACTAGGGATTACACCGTTTCACTTGCTGTATGGAAAAGTGTGCCATCTTCCAGTGGAAATCGAGCATAAGGCAGCATGGGCTACAAAGATGATGAATTTCAACATCAAGTATGCTGCTGAGAAGCGATTGATCAAGCGGAATGAGCTAGATGAGCTTATGCATCTTGCCTATGAGAACTCGAAGCTGTACAAGGAGAGGACTAAAGCGTTCCATGACAAGAAGGGAATAGAAAACGGGATCGTTGACCATCTCTCGAGGATTCGGATCGATGCAGACGTCCCTATTGATGATCAACTACAAGAAGAATCCATTTACTTCATTGAAACCGAGTTTCGAATGGGGTTTGCCGAAACTCAGCAATTTCCACGAATTGCAGGTCTCGGTATCCATCGACACTCCTATGGTGTCGGTCGATACCCGGCGATTTCCGACCCAGTATTGACTGTTGAACACCTTGGTGTTTCAGAGGAATATCTGGTAGCTGCAGCCGATTCTGATCAACCATGGTATGCTGATATAGCCAACTACCTCGCTGCCAATGCAGAACCAAAGCACCTCAAGCACTATCACAAGAAGAAGTTCATGCGTGACATAAGGCGATACTTTTGGGATGAACCTTACCTATACAATCATTGTTCTGATAGTATTTACAGGAGATGCATTGCTGAGTCAAAAGTACCTAATGTTCTGTTTCATTGCCATGGAACCGACTATGCTGGACACTTTGCCACTTTCAAGAGAGTGTCCAAGGTTCTTCAAGCAGGCTTCTGGTGGCCTACTATGTTCAAGGATGCTCATATTTTCGTTTCGCAGTGCGATGCCTGTCAGAGGAGAGGGAAGATCAGTAAGAGACATGAGATGCCACATAATTTCATCCTTGAGGTTGAGATTTTCGATTGTTGGGGCATTGATTTTATGGGTCCATTTCATTCGTCATATGGACACAAATACATCTTGGTTAATGTGGATTATGTGTCTAAGAGGGTTGAAGCCATTGCTAGCAGAACCAATGATTCTTCGGTGGCTCTTAAGCTGTTTAAGACCATCATTTTCCCTCGATTTAGAGTACCTCGAATTGTGATAAGTGATGATGGCTCTCACTTTATCAACAAAATTTTCGAGAGGTTGCTGAAGAAGTATGGTGTGAACCATCGTGTTGCTACTCCTTATCACCCTCAGACCAGTGGACAAGTTGAGGTTTCCAACAGACAGATCAAAGAGATTCCGGAGAAGACAGTGAATGTTACAAGGAAGGATTGGTCTGTGAAGCTGGATTACGCACTTTGGGCCTACATGACTGCTTTCAAGACACCACTTGGGACTACACCGTTTCATTTGCTGTATGGAAAAGCATGTCATCTTCCAATGAAAATCGAGCACAAGGCAGCATGGGCTACAAAGTTGATGAATTTTGACATCAAGTCTGCTGCTGAGAAGCGAATTATCAAGCTGAATGAGCTCGATGAGATTAGGCATCTTGCCTATGAGAACTCGAAGCTGCACAAGGAGAGGACTAAGGCATACCATGACAAGAAGATCATCTCCATACACTTTGAACCAAATGATCAGGTACTTCTGTATAACTCTCGTTTGCATTTGTTTCCTGGTAAATTGCGTTCTCGTTGGTCAGGTCCTTTTACAGTCAAAGGAAGTTAGACCACATGGTGCGATTGTCCTGACAAATCCTTCAGGCGAAGAGTTCACTGTCAATGGACAAAGGGTGAAACACTATTGGGCGAAAGCCGAGATTCCAGAAGGACACATAATGCCTCTGGATGATGCACCCAATGCTTGAACGGCGGTACAGTCAAGCTAATGACGTTAAACGAGCGCTTGGTGGGAGGCAACCCACTGGTGAGTCTGTATATAAGTTTTTTCTTTTTATTTTTCATTTTTGTGTCTTGTGTATTTCGTGAATCAGGCAAACGAGGAGAAACGGAACTTTGCATCGACCAAATCGCCTCAGTATCGATTGATACTGTAATGCCCGTGTCCGGAAGGGGCCAGTATCGATCGATACCAGCCAGTATCGATCGATACCAGCCGGGTTTTGCTTGTAGTTATCTTCTTCTTCTTCTCTTTCTTCCGAGTATAAAAGGTGCATGTTGGAGGATAAGACCATAAAAAGGTCGAGAAAGGTTGGGAAAAGTCGAGAGAGAGAGAGAAGGAGGGAGAGAAGGAGAAAAGAGAGAAGGAAGCTTAGTAAGCGTTGATCTTGCGAGATCGAAAGAAGGTTGAGCTTGAGAGAAGCTTGGTTTTGGAAGGAGATCAATCTTGAGTTTGGAAAGATCGTTTTAGAGGTCGTTTCAGTCGTTTTAAGGTGAGTTGGGACCAAAGGTTAGCATGTAAGCCTTGTGTGATGTTTGTTAAGCTGGTTGATGCTTTCCGTGTGTGGTTGGGGCGATTTCTGTGTTGAGAACTCGCGTAGGATGCTGTGATTCGTAGGTAGCATCGATCGATACCA
>PKML01050902.1:347386-397049 GCA_002933935.1 Eutrema yunnanense
TTAAAAAAAAAAAAAAAAAAAAATGCGGTCCTTTCAGATACCACATGGGTATCGATCGATACCCTACGCACAACATTTGCAGAACCTGAGGTGGCTGAAACCTCAGCGACGTTGGTACTTCTCTACCGCAGACGGAGATTTTCTGGTTCAGCTCCCGCTCCCCAACAGAGGGCTGACGGATATTGGTGACACTCCACAGCAGCTGGGATTTGAGCCTACTGAGGATCTGTTGATAGCTGCGCCTATCACTCGACGTCGTGCACCACTCACTATAGCACCTGCTGCTGCTGAAGATGAGCTGATGCCTGACCTTGCTGGAGGTCGATCTCGACGTGCACGTCATCCTCCATTTTCCGTGAGTACTCTTCCGCCACCACCTGCAGTTCCTATAGATACAGACACCTTTCAGAGGTACGTGGTTGAGAGTAGCGTAACCCTGGGCAAAATAACCGGAACCGAAATACCGGAACCAGAACCGAACTGAAATACCCGAACCGGAACCTAATCGGAATTGTCAAAATACCCATTGGATCCTACACATTGATACCCATGGGTATCGGGTAGAACCGGAACTGAACCGAAAATATTTCGGGTACCGGAATACCCGAAATATATTTATATATCCAAAATATTAAATATATATCAGGTTTTTGGGTATATTTTTTTTTGTTTTCGGGTATATTTTCGGATTTTTGGGTAAAATTTAGGGTTTTCGGATATATTTCAGATTTCGGGTATATTTTAGGTATTTCGGGTAAAAAATACCCGGAACAGAACCGGAACCGATTAATATCCGAATGGTTCGTGTATATTTCGGTTCATAAACCTTTCTACCCGAAATACCCGGAACCGAACCGGAACCGAACCGGAACCGAACCAAAATCATTTCGGTACCTATATGGATCCTAAACCTCTGTACCCGATATACCCGGAACCGAACCGGAACCGAAACTACCCAGGGCTAGTTGAGAGTTTCCAGAGCATCTGGAACGCCATTTCGACACTCTCTCGATGCGGTTGCATCGCTCCATCTCGCCCACGCTCACCATCAGGAGAGGGACTATCTAACACAGCTGGAGATGATGACTCTGATGAGTATTAGTCATATGTTCTATTTGATTCATTTTTCTTTTTCTTTTCTTTTTCTTTTCTTTTGAATTTTTGAGTTTGTTTTGTCAGTTTGTTTTGATTCTGAACTTTGTGGATTATGCATTATGATATCTTGTTGCTTTTAACATGTGTTTGAGTGATCTAACAGCGCTAACCATGTCACATTCGGATCCCTTGCCATAATCGAAAGCAACATTTGTCACTTGTCATTGAGAAGCGTTCGATGTATCGACTTACGCCTAGTATCGATCGATACAGGCCGTGTGTCGGTCGATACCCATATTCCAGAACGGTAATTTCTTGTTCTTTTACATTCCACTCAGTTCTCTTGATTTCTTTTACCAACCTTAGGCTAGTTAACACTGGGGACAGTGTTGTTCAAGTCTAGGGGAGGTAGTTGCGACATTGTCTTTGTTTTTCTTAGAGTCAGTCGTTTTATTGAGTCAAAATCGATTTATTGAGTCAAAATCTGTTGGGGATGATGATTTTGTGCTTGAGCCTATTGTTCTGATTTTTTTTTTGAGTGAACAGTGTTACAGGATCAGTTCTAGATCGACTAATGAAAAATCCAAAGACTGACCAGTTGACTAGAAAACATCCATGTCTCCAACAGAGTTCTTCTAAAGCCTGAGCCAAATTTTTGCACTTCTTCAATGCAGTTGATGTTTAAAGGGCTTGATTCATCATTCATATCTGACAAAGGAACCTGTGTGTTTAAAGTAATGGTATCCCTCTCCCCTGTTATAAGTTAATAAATAAGAGCATAAAATATGAAATGATTTTTTTCTGAGTAGAGGGCTAGGAAAATTTCCAGCGATCCCATTATTCTACTTGAGAGGGAACGAGCACACAAATGTTGAAAGCGAGGTTAGGAAAATTTCCAGTGATACCAATATTCGCCTAAGCCTTTGATACATAGAGAGGAAATAACCGGGGATTCGGTGGCAAACACCATCAATACTCGCGTTTCAGACCTTAATGTGTATATGCATATCTAAAAAGAAAGAAAGAACATGATAAAAAACAAGTCTGGGGAGAGACAATACCAAAAAGTGTGTGAATTTTGTGGTTCTTTTGTCACGATATTGTATGGGAAAGAATCTAGAAGGTTCTTGAATATTGGTTTCTGTGATGAAACTGGCGATGAGGGTTTTATTTGGAAAATGTTGCGAGATAATGTGTGGAGTCTGGGAAAGCTGCGAATGTCTACGGAGAAATACATGGTGGTTAGATCAAAAGCTGATTATGTGACATTTGGGTGCTCGGGAAAAGGATTTTTGCGATGGTTCATGAACAGGTGAGTCTCCGTGTTTTCAAACCTCTTTCTCTGGTTTAGTTTTCTGTTTTGCTTGAGGGTAAGCAAAGCCTAAGTCTGGGAGAGTTGATATATCATGGTTTTTACCCGTTTTAAGCCATGATATAAGTCTTTTTTATATAGTGTTTCTAGTATTTTGGAGTCTTTTAGAGTCTTTTCTGGTTTTAGGTAAGTTTGGAGCATTATTGGAGATATCGAAGCATTTTGGAGTCAAGCAGAGATCATGTAGCTGAGACACCGATTTATCGCCTAAGTATCGATCGATACACTTATGGTATCGATCGATACCCGTCGAAGATACAGTAGGATCGCGACTTTATTGAAGAATTGAAGAACTGCAAATTGCCCAAGAAGACTTTATTATTTACAAAAAGGCCCATAACGTGTTTAGTAATATTTATTTAGGTTTTACAGCCACTTTGGTGGCGACGTTTTCATTACACAACATTCGAGCTTTATTCTACTTTGATTTTTGGTGAGAGAGCTTTTGAGGGAGACAAGTCTGAAACTCTGTTCATCCGAGAGAAGATTTCGAACCCCTGTTTTATTCACTTTCTTATTATTTATTCAAGTATTTATTCAATCATGTTTATTGTTTCAATCTCCATGTCTGAGTAGATTTTTTGTTAGGTTTAGGGTTCTCATAAGGGATTTTTTTGAATACTAGGTTGATTAGTTGTTTAGGGTTCATAATCTGAATTAGTTATTTGCCTTAGGTTGTTCTCAAAGCTAATTCTAGATTGATCACCTATAACTTAGATCTTAGGTTAATCGATTAGGAACGACAGTGCAATTGAGAAATCTGATAGAACTTAGGGTGAGCAAAATAACTATTCGCAAAGTGATTTGGTTTAGTTTTTTGTGAACAAATCAAACTTGAACTAAAAGCTGGTTTAAACTTTATGATTCGCAAAGAGATTTGGAATTCTAGGATTTAGACTTAGATAATTCTCGCAACGAGAGTTGGTTAATTATACTTTAGTGATTTGAGTTCAAGAGCCGTGCGTAACCTGAACCCTGATTAGTTAGTTTATCTGCATTCATTGATTTCCTGAGAAATACCTTGAACCAATGTTTCTTCCATTGAACTTACAACTCGTTTAATTTACGTATTTGCTGTCAATTCAATTGATCACTTAGCTTAATTCAGCTTTTAGAATCTATTGTGTGTTTCCTTGAGTCTATGTGGATTCGATCCCTAAGTATTACAATCGACAAAGCTTTAGTACTTTTAGGGTATTAATTTGAGCTTATCAAGATCCCTCTCTTAACGATGTTGCAGTGGTTACCGCCGATCTGCCTCAGGATCATGTGATGTTGGTTCAATATTCCGAACTGCCTCAAGGCGAGAAGTCACCCGAAGATCCTGAATATCATCGCTCTTTGGCCGTTCGTGGCGATGAATGAGTCGCATATAGATTCTTTATGTTTTTGGTTTCGATGTATTTTCTTTTGTCGTTGTAAGATTAGCCTCTTGGCATATTAATGAAAAGATCCTTTTGTTCTTCTCCTTGTTTCAAGGTGTAATTCGGTTTAAGGTGTAACTCAGTTTAGTTATTTACAAATCTCCGAGCGACAAACTTACGATAAATTAGATGCGAGGCTGAACTCGGCTTATTATGCTATAAGTGCGAGACAGAGTTCGGCATATCATGTTATTGTGCGAGTCTAGGCTTGACTTACTATGTGATAACACCGGTTTTTGACCATTTTTATGGATTATTTTTTTGGAAAAAACCTTCAAAATACATGAACAATATAAAATTTGAAAGAAAAATACACGAGCTATTTTGGCTTCCCAAAATATACACAGACTATTATCCGTTTTGTTTTTAATACTCAAAATATTATTCATTCTGTTTTTAATACTTAAATTATTAAATATGTGTAGTTTACAAAATTTATCTTATGGAAACCCAATTTTACCCTCTTCTATTTTCTAAATTTGATTTATTTATTTATAAAAAACAAATATAATCATTTATAAAAGAAAATAAATAAAAAACGAAAACAAAACAATCTCCCTAACAAAAGAAAAAATAAATAATCAGATATCATCTTCACCCTCCTCGGCAGAAAGGAAGAGCCACCACGTTGTCGGGAGAAAACTCCACCCAGTCGATCTCGGTTAATTGACTGGGACGGATTCGTCGTCGTCGGTGCAGACGATTACAACGCCATCGTCGTTCTGGAGGTTTTTTATTTTGTCGATGTACTGAGATTTGGTGACGATGAGTTTGGAATTGGAGGCTTTGGCCTGTTTTGCGATCTCCGCCGGAGTGAAAAAGGGTTCGCGACAGTTGTGGTTGCGTCGCGGAAAGAGGCAGCGAGGAAGGAGAGGACGAACTCGGGGCAATTCGGGAGGAGGATCATCACGACGTCGCTGCGATTAATGCCAAGCTTCTGATAACCGGCGGCGATTCGACTTGAAGTGACGTGGACGTCGTAGTAAGTGTACATGTGGTCGGTGGGACCGTTGATTAGACAAGGCTTGGAGGCGAATTTGGAGATGTTTTGGAAGATGTAGTCGTGGAGAGAGATATGATTCGGGATGTAGATATCCGGTAGCTTTGATCGGAAAATGACGTCACTGTTGCTGTTCTGCTTCTTCTTGTAGCGCCATAGCAAGTTTTTTTTTTTTTTGTCAACAGCCTAATATCTATTCCGATTCGGTGAACCAAATCGGAGTATCGAGTTTACATAAGTGAAATCTGATGGGTAGACGCGAGCACCTCGTGCTAACTTGTCTGCCACTGTGTTACTTGCTCGTGGGATGTGTGTGATAGAGAAAAAGGTAAAAACTTTCTCGCTCCTCTTGAACTCCTCCAAATGTAGTGTAAAATCCGGCCACTCCTTGGGTGTAGACACCATCTTCACCAATTCTGAGCAGTCCGTTGCAAAGGTTATCGCCGTCTTGTGATTTGCAATCATGCAATGCATCGCCCAGATGAGCGTTTCCAATTCTACGTGCAGCGGGGATAAACTTCTTCGCAGATTACGGGACCCCATAATTACTCCTTACGGCGCCATAGCAAGTTTTTTAGGGAGATTGTTTTGTTTTCGTTTTTTATTTTTTTTTTCTTTTATAAATTATTAAATTTGTTTTTTTGAAAATAAAATAAATCGAATTTAGATTATAGAAGATGGAAAAAATTGGGTTTCCATAAGATAAATTTTGTAAAATACACAGATTTAATAGTTTAAGTATTAAAAAGTGAATGAATAAAAGTTTGAGTATTAAAAACAAAACGGATAATAGTCTGTGTCGTGTATTTTTCTTCCAAATTTTATATAGTTCATGTATTTTTGAAGGTTTTTTCCCAAGTAATATCTTTTTGTTGGTGTTTTAACTCCGTTTTCAATGGTTTTCGTTTTCAAGTGATTTGCATGTGTTAGAGTTTTAAATGACATTTCATATAAATTGTGATAAAATGGTGCATTTTGGAGCAAAAGTATGTTTTTGGATGAACTTGGACCATCAAAAGTCTTATAATAAAAAAATATCTTCTCACCGTCTGATCAGCCCCAAATTTGGACACAACAAAGAAGAGACAACTAGCTATCAGATGCAATTGGTTTGTAGACATTCCAACGGTTAGATCTTCAAATATTCTCGAAACTGATATATCATGGTTTTTACCCCGTTTAAGCCATGATATAAGTCCGTTTTATAGAGTCATTCTACTACTTCGTAGTGGTTTAGAGTCTTTTACAGGTTTTAGCACGTTTGGAGCATAATTGGAGATATTAGAGCTTTCTGGAGCATTTTGGAGCAAAACAACGTTCGTGTAGCTGAGTACCCGATTTGAAGTCTCAGTGTCGATCGATACTTTCTAGTATCGGTCGATACTCAACGAAGCAGACACGACCCGCGACTTTAATGAAGAGTTGAAGAATTGCAAAATGGCCCAGAAGACTATTATTTACAAGAAGCCCCAAAACGTGATTTAGGTTATTTAAGAGGATTTTACAGCCGCTTTGATGGCCACGCTTGCTAAGTTTTATTCTAAGTATTATTTTACTTTGGTTTTGTGAGAGAGCTTTTGAAGGGAGACAAGTCTGAAACTCTGTTCGTCTGAGAGAAGATTTCGAACCCTCTTGTTACTCTTTCTATTTTATTTGATGATTTATTCAAACATGTTTATTGCTTCAATTTCCATGTCTGAGTAGATCTCTTGTTAGGTTTAGGGTTCTCATAAGGGTTATCTCTGAATGCTAGGTTAATTAGTTATTAGGATTCACCATCTGAATTAGTTCTTCACCATATGTTGTTTGCAAAGCTAATTCTGGATTGATCACCTAGAACTTAGATCTTAGGATAATTGATTAGGCGCGAGAGTGCGATTAATTACCTGATAGAACCTAGGGTGAGCAAAATAACTATTCACAAAGAGATTTGGTTTAGTTGTTTTGTGAACAAATCAAACTTGATTAAAAAGCTTATTTAGACTTTAGGATTCGCAAAGAGATTTGGAATTCCTAGGATTTAGATTTAGATAGTTTTCGCAACGAGAGTTGGTTAGCTATATCTTAGTGATTTGAGTTCAAGAACCGCGCTAAATCTGAATCATGACTAGTTAGTTTATCTGCATTCATTGATTTCCTGAGAAATACCTTGAACCTATCGTCCTCCAATCGAATTTAAAACCGTTTTAATTTACGTTATGCTTTCAATACCATTGATCGTTTAGCTTAATTCTCACCTATATAATATATTGTGTGTTTCTGTGAGTCCTTGTGTTCGACCCCTACTATACTGCAACTACTGCTTAGTACTTTTAGGGTATTAATTTGAGCATAACAAATTTGGCGCCGTTGCCGGGGACTCATTTCGCCATTAGATTTTAGTCCGAGAATTTCGACTAAGCTCGTCGGTATCGGTCGATACTCGTCGTTCTCTTTTTGTTGATATCGATCGACACCACTTGGTATCGGTCGATACTCATCGCGTTTTTTGTTACTTACGTTCTTGACTCTTGTTTTCAGGTGTATGCCTAATCGTGAAACCAGACGAGATTCAGATCGTATCAGAGAGATTGTCCACATCACGGGTACTCTGATGTTCAGCTGATGGGTTTCTTCTTCAGAGGCATTGATTGGAGGTATCAGATGACTTTGGATGCTTCGAGCATTGGAAACTTCAACACCAGGTATCCTGATGATGCCTATGTACTGATTGAGAACTTGGCGTCTAGCAATAGCACCAAGAATGCTGATTATGAGCGGAAGAAGCTAGCTGGTAGCATGGATGGTTCACAAATTGCTGATGTTCAAGCCAAGTTAGATTCTATGCACAATCTTCTGATGGGCAAGACAGCAAAGGCTGTTCACTTTGCCGAAGATTTCTAGGTGTTCAACGAGGATGAAGTAGAGGATGTTAACTACATTGGTGGTTCTGGTTTTCAAGGTCAGAGGAACCAATTCAACAACAACCGAAACTTCAACAACAACTCTCAGCAAGGAGGTTCGAATCAGTTTGGTCAGAAATCATCTCAGGGCAGTGGGTATACCAGGAACTATGGAAACTCATCTTATCAGCCCATACCTGCTAAGCTCCCAGATAACAAGATCGAGGCTATGTTTGAACAACTTCTTCAAGAACAGCAGAAGCTAACTGTGGATTTCAAGGGAAAGATTGATGTCCTATACAATGATCTGAGTGGAAGGATCGACGCTATTAATATTCAGCAGAAGAAGCTGGAACTTCAGATAGCTCAGACTTCAGAGGCTGTGAAAAGGCAAGAAGGGTTTCTTCCAGGGAAAGTAGAGAACCCAAGGGCTCACATCAATGCAATCACCTTGAGGAGTGGGAAAGAGGTCACTCCAGGAGTGAAAATTGGCCAAACTACAGATATTTTTGTCGATCTTGACGATGAAGATACCGAAATCGCTCCAGTATCGATCGACGCTAGCCAGCATCGATCGACACCTATCAAGATACTTTCACTGGACAAATCAAAACCGCGTGTATCGATCGATACCACTTCTGTGTCGGTCGATAATGATGCCGCAGTCAAATCAACTCCTAAGATTTCGAAAGAAGTGCCCAATGTAGTGGCAGAAAGAGTCTACACACCAAAGATACCTTATCTCAGGGCTTCTGAGAAGACTAAGAAGGAGGTAGAAGACTCTAGATGCAAGGCAATCATGGATAAGTTGATTGTGGAGCTTCCTTTCATCGATGCTATCAAGACTTCTCCAGCTTTCAGAAGATACATCAAGAAGATGGTGTCCAGCAACGTAAACCTTGAAGAAGGATGCTTGATGATTACTCATGAGTGCAGTGCAATCCTGACC
Organism: Eutrema yunnanense; assembly: GCA_002933935.1. Lineage (NCBI taxonomy): Eukaryota > Viridiplantae > Streptophyta > Magnoliopsida > Brassicales > Brassicaceae > Eutrema > Eutrema yunnanense. Next base: position 356,109 of record PKML01050902.1, read on the forward strand.
AACATGATCCCAAAGAAGCTGCCAGACCCAGAGATTTTTGTGTTGGATTGTACGATATTCACAGACAGATTTGAGCGTTCTCTTTGTGACCTTGGCTCAAGTGTCAACCTCATGCCATATTCAGTTGCCAAAAGGATGGGGATGACAAACTTCACAACCACAAGGATCTTCCTGATACTTGCTGATCGTTCAGTTAGACTTCCAGAGGGGTTACTCGAAGATGTCATGATTAAGATTTGGAATTGCTTGATCCCAAATGATTTCATCATCCTAGAGTACGATGCTGAGCCTAAGGATCCTCTTATCCTAGGCAGACCATTCCTTGCAATAGCTGGTGCTTTGATTGATTGCAGGAATGGAAAGATCGCTCTCAACATCAGTGAGTTGTTTATGACTTACAATATGGATAAGATGATGAAGAGACCAACCATCGATGGGCAGACTTTCTTTGTTGACACCTTCAGTGACATAGCTGAAGAGTATTTCCTAGAGATGCATCCTGAGGATCCACTAGAGAGAGCATTGGCCTGTTCAGCCACTTCAGAGATCCATTCGTGTGATGATACTGCTGGTTACTCGAAGATGCTCGATTCAGCATCGCCGGTGTCGATCGATACTCCCCCAGTATCGGTCGATACCCTGCGACTCGAAAGAGAGTTGGCCGAAAGTTCTAAGCAAGCTGCTGGGCTTGGAGATTGGAGTGCGGAGAATGCTCCTAAGGTGGAACTCAAGCCACTCCCACCAAATCTGAGGTATAGTTTTCTTGGTCCTAATTCTACATACCCAGTAATTGTTAATGCTTCTTTGAACAACACAGAGATTGCCTTACTGCTGAGCAAGCTGCGCAAGTATCGCAAAGCTCTTGGCTATTCTCTTGATGGCATTTCAGGTATATCACCAGACCTGTGCATGCACAGGATTCATCTTGAGGACGAGTCAAAGGCTTCAATTGAACATCAGAGGAGGCTGAATCCGAATCTGACGGAAGTGGTCAAAAAGGAGGTGATGAAGCTTTTGAAAGCTGGGGTCATCTATACTATTTCGGATAGCTCTTGGGTCAGCCCAGTGCACGTTGCTCCGAAGAAAGGAGGGATAATCGTGGTGAAGAATGAAAGGGAAAAGATGGTTCCTATTAGGACTATCACTGGGCATCGAATGTGCATTGACTACAGGAAGTTGAATGCAGCTACACGGAAGAATCATTTCCCACTGCCATTCATTGACCAGATGTTGGAGAGGTTGGCTAGTCATCCTTACTACTGTTTTCTCGATGGGTATTCAGGTTTCTTCCAGATTCCGATACATCCAGATGACCAAGAGAATACGACTTTTACTTGTCATTCGCATACATGAGAATGGCATTTGGATTGTGTAACGCTCCAGCCACTTTTCAGAGATGCATGATGTCTATCTTCACAGACATGATTGAGGATTTTATGGAGGTGTTCATGGACGATTTTTCAGTGTATGGATCATCGTTCAAAGACTGTTTGGCTAACCTGTGCAAAGTGCTACAGAGATGTGAAGAGAAACACTTGGTCCTTAATTGGGAAAAGTGTCACTTTATGGTTAAGGATGGCATCGTGCTTGGGCACAAGGTTTCTGAAGCTGGGATCGGAGTTGATAAAGCCAAAATTCAGGTTATGACAAGTCTCCAACCACCAAATTTTGTGAAGGATTTTCGAAGCTTCCTTGGACATGCTGTGTTTTACAGTAGGTTTATCAAGGATTTTTCCAAGATAGCATGCCCACTCACTGCGTTATTATGCAAGGAGATCAAATTCGATTTCACACTTGAATGTCTTGCAGCCTTTGAGGAGATTAAAAAGGCTTTAGTGAGTGCTCCTATAGTGCAACATCATTATTGGACTTTGCATTTTAAAATCATGTGCGACGCTAGTGATTTTGATGTTGGATATGTTCTGGGCCAGAGAAAGGATAATAAGCTGCACGTCATCTACTATGCCAGCAGAACATTGAATGATGCTCAGAGAAATTACAGCACCACATAAAAGGAACTACTTGCAGTCGTTTTCTCCTTTGAGAAATTTCGATCCTACTTGATTGGGAGCAAAGTGATTGTTCATACTAATCATGCTGCTCTCAAATATCTGATGCAGAACAAGAATCTTAAGCCTCGCCTTAGTCGTTGGGTTCTTTTGCTACAAGGTTTCGACATCGAGGTTAAGGACAAGAAAGAAATAGAAAACGGGATCGCTGACCATCTCTTGAGGATTCAGATCGATGCAGACGTCCCTATTGATGATCAACTACAAGAAGAGTCCATTTACTTCATTGAAACCGAGTTTCGAATGGGGTTTGCCGAAACTCAGCAATTTCCACGAATTGCAGGTCTCGGTATCGATCGACACTCCTATGGTGTCGGTCGATACCCGGCGATTTCCGACCCAGTATTGACTGTTGAACACATTGGTGTTTCGGAGGAATATCTGGTAGCTGCAGCCGATTCTGATCAACCATGGTATGCTGATATAGCCAACTACCTCGCTGCCAATGCAGAACCAAAGCACCTCAAGCACTATCACAAGAAGAAGTTCATGCATGACATAAGGCGATACTTTTGGGATGAACCTTACCTATACAAGCATTGTTCTGATAGTATTTACAGGAGATGCATTGCTGAGTCAGAAGTACCTAATGTTCTGTTTCATTGCCATGGATCCGACTATGCTGGACACTTTGCCACTTTCAAGACAGTGTCCAAGGTTCTTCAAGCAGGCGTCTGGTGGCCTACTATGTTCAAGGATGCTCATATTTTTGTTTCGCAGTGCGATGCCTGTCAGAGGAGAGGGAAGATCAGTAAGAGACATGAGATGCCACAAAATTTCATCTTTGAGGTTGAGATTTTCGATTGTTGGGGCATTGATTTTATGGGTCCATTTCCTTCGTCATATGGACACAAATACATCTTGGTTAATTTGGATTATGTGTCTAAGTGGGTTGAAGCCATTGCTAGCAGAACCAATGATTCTTCGGTGGTTCTTAAGCTGTTTAAGACCATCATTTTCCCTCGATTTGGAGTACCTCGAATTGTGATAAGTGATGGTGGCTCTCACTTTATCAACAAAATTTTCGAGAGGTTGCTGAAGAAGTATGGTGTGAACCATCGTGTTTCTTCTCCTTATCATCCTCAGACCAGTGGACAAGTTGAGGTTTCCAACAGACAGATCAAATAGATTCTGGAGAAGACAGTGAATGTTACATGGAAGGATTGGTCTGTGAAGCTGGATGACGCACTTTGGGCCTACATGACTGCTTTCAAGACACCACTTGGGACTACACCGTTTCATTTGCTGTATGGAAAAGCATGTCATCTTCCAATGGAAATCGAGCACAAGGCAGCATGGGCTACAAAGTTGATGAATTTCGACATCAAGTCTGCTGCTGAGAAGCGAATTATCAAGCTGAATGAGCTCGATGAGATTAGGCATCTTGCCTATGAGAACTCGAAGCTGTACAAGGAGAGGACTAAGGCATACCATGACAAGAAGATCATCTCCAGACACTTTGAACCAAATGATCAGGTACTTCTGTATAACTCTCGTTTGCAATTATTTCCTGGTAAATTGCGTTCTCGTTGGTCAGGTCCCTTCACAGTCAAGGAAGTTAGACCCCATGGTGCGATTGTCCTGACAAGTCCTTCAGGCGAAGAGTTCACTGTCAACGGACAAAGGGTGTTAGATTAGGATACCGAATTAGAGTTCTTTGTTCTATTATTACTGTTAATGCATGTTTTCTTTATTGATCACCTTGCAACTGAACCTAGGTAAATTAGAACCATGAAAGTGTTGAATCCAAGTTCTTGAACTAGGATATGCGAGCAATTTTGCTACAAGATACGAAAGCATACTTGTAAAGTATTGTGAACTTTAATGAACTTATTTTTATCACGTGATGCTTCAGATCACGATGATGACCGAGAGGTTGTCGATGGTGCAACGACCAGCCACTGCTCGATCCCGAAGGAAATCAGAATTTTCCACTCGTTGCTCAAAACACGGAAGGAAACGGAAACAAAAATGATGAAAATCCAAGACGACAACTTCCTATCGATCTCGATGCACCGAGGAATGATGCACAAGTCAATCCACCCATTCCTCCTAATGGCCAGAACGCAAACCGTCCTATCTTACTCGCTAATCCTCCAAGGAGACAAGCGCATAACCGCACAATAGCTGATTTTGATGCACCGCATCAACACTTCCAAAACTGAACTGTTATACAAGTTCATCTACCTCATAGGAACGACTACGAGATCAAGCCTCAAATCATTACTTTGGTGAAGCAAAATCAGTTTCAAGGAGTCTCTACCGAACATCTGATGGATCACAACGAGATATTCAAAGAAATTTACAGCACGACGAGAACAAACCAAGTTCCCGCCGATTACTTGAAGTGTACACTTTTTTCTTTCTCTTTGAGTGACAAAGCTCACCGTTGGTTAAAATATTTACCCGCATGATCTATCACTAATTGGCAAGAGTGAAAATCCGCCTTCCTTAATCATTTCTACACCAAGTCGAGATCAAACTTGTTGAGAAACAAAATCCAAAATTTCCAAAAAGGACGGGTCGAGTCTTTCCATGACGCATGGGAGCGATTCAAGGAGTATGAACACAAATACCCTCATCAAAGTTTTTCTTGTTCAAATTTTCTCAACACTTTTTACCGAGGATTACAACCAAAATATCAACTTTGTCTCGACACAGCTAGCAATGGAGACTTTCCTACGAAGAGCGCTCATCGAAAATCTTGCTATAGCTAATAGCAACAACTGTCCCGACTTTGATAGATCGACTAGATCTAATGGATCTGAAGCTACGGAGATATCCAAGCTATGAAACATGGTGAATAAACTCCTCAAGAGTCAAAATCGCCAAGTACATGCTTGTGAAGCTACCATGGGAGCCGAGAATGACACATATTATGAACCAGACAACAACAGTTCATATTTTCAAGAACAAGAAGTTAACTACGTCAGAGCGCAACGTTCTTACCTAAACCGCTTCAACAATGGTTTCAACAACAACTACCGCAACACAACCTTTAACAACCTCTCGTATCGAAATCCAAACTTAGAGAAATCCCAAGATCAGCTTTATCCTCAACAATCAAAGCCGTTTCAAAATAGATTCCAAAATGGGAACTACAGAGGTAACATAAACTTTCAACCAAGACCACATTTCAACGCTCCAGCCGCGCTTTACAACAACTCGAGTATGCAGCACAAAGCCGTGTCTACGACTCAACTCGCTGCTCAAATAGCGAAGCTCGAGCAAACGATTCAATAACTCGCTCAAAGCAATGAGAAAACAACTATGGATTTTAACGTTAAAGTCAATTGTATGTACAATGACTTGAATGAGAAGTTCGAATCTCGCTCGACACATGTCAAATAGTTCAATATGTAAGTCTCTCAAACCGCATACGCTATGAAGATGCAAACCGGAGTTTTACCCGGGAGAGTAGAAGACAACCCGCAGACGTTTTGCAACGTGATTTCCACCATGCCCCAAAAAGAAGTCGACACTAAGACGGAACCTAGAGTTGGTGCGATATTCATCCCACTATATAGACGTGCCAAAACCAAATCCAAGACGACCCAAGAACCGCCATTTAAGGTACCAAAACAAAAACCGTTTCAAAGGCTAAGGAAAGCCGATGACCCTGGACGTTTTTTTTTCTCTTGTTCGATTTCGGGAATCAAATTTGCAGATTATTTATGTGACTCTGGAGCCAACATCAACATCATGTAAAAGACGTTTTCCAAGAGACATGGTATCAAAACTCTCATGCCATCCACTATGAGAGTAGTTTTTTTAGATTCATCCCAAAAGAAGACCGAATGAGTGATCCACGACCTTTAACTACACATTGGAAACAAGATTGTTCCTGCAGATTTTCAAGTGCTCACTACAAGAAAACATGGTGATTTCCGACGGCATTTCCAACGGGCAAAAATCTGTCGGAAATTTCCTACGGCTTTCCGACGGATTTCCGACGAACGGAATAGCCGTCGGAAAGTTGTGTCCGTCGGAAATCCGACGGAAATTTCCTACGGATTTCCGACGGAGTAAGCCATCGGGTATTTTCCAAAGAATTTCTGACGGTGTTTCCGACGGATTTACGACGGAATAAGCCGTCGGTATTTTCCGACGGATGCTGATCTTGCTGATATGCTCAATTTAATACCCTAAAAAGTACTAAAGCAGTTGCTGCAGTAAATCAAGGGGTCGAACACAAGAACTCAAGAATCACTCAATAGATTCTATAGATCAGAAACAAGCTAAACCAGATGATGTAATTGAAAACAGGGTTGCAAGTAAAACGTTTGTAAATTCAATTGGGGAGACGTAGGCTTAGGGTATTTCTCAGGAGATCAATGAATGCAGCTAAATTAACTAACATGATTCGGATTAAGCACTGTTCTAGAACTCAAATCACTAAAATATAATTAACCAACTCTCGTTGCGAAAACTATCTAAATCTAGATCCTAGGAATTCCAAATCTCTTTGCGAATCCTAAATTCTAAATCAGCTTTAAAGTTCAAGTTTGATATGTTCACAAATTGATTAAACCAAATCTCTTTGCGAATAATTAATTTGCTCACCTAGGTTCTATCAGGTAATTAATCGCACTCTCGTGCCTAATCAATTATCCTAAGATCTAAGTTCTAGGTGATTAATCTAGAATTAGCATTGAGAACAACCTAAGGTGAAGAACTAATCAGATAGTGAAGCCTAACAGAAAATCAACCTAGCATTCAAAGAAACCCCTATGAGAAAACCCTAAACCTAACAGGTGATCTACTCAGACATGAATATTAAATCAATAAACATGTTCAATAAATACTCTTATATTAAATCAGAAAGAGAAACAAGGTTTTGAGATCTGATCTCGGACGAAGGGAAAACAGACTTGTCTCTCACCAAAAATCTCTCTTAAACTAAAGCAAAAATAAAGCATAGCCTAAACAATGGCTGTAAAATCCTATTTATAACTTAAATCACGATTTGGGGCCTTCTTGTAATTATCAAAGTCTTCTGGGCGCTTTTGCAATTCTCCAAGACTTCATAACAAGTCGCGGCCCATGAAATCTCGATGAGTGTCGATCGATACCAGGGGGTATCGATCGATGCTTGGTGCTCAGATCGGGCTCTTAGTCATCAGACTTCAATCTCGCTCCAGAATGCTCCAGAAAAGCTCCAATAATTCCAATTAAGCTCCGAACGTGCTATAACCTGTGAAAGACTCTAAAAGACTCCAAAACACTAGAAAAGACTCTATAAAGGGACTTGTATCATGGCTTAAACAGGGTAAAAACCATGATATATCACTGGCCGACATGATGGTGATGGTTTTCCGACGATTGTCATCCGTCAGAAATTTCCGACGGATGCTGATCTTGCCGACATCGTTGCCGACATCAATAATATCTATTTATTCCGTCGGAATTCCGTCGTAATTCGGTCGGAAAACTCACAAGATTTTGCTTATAAAAACGTATCCACCCCTCATTCATTTATAATCACAACAAACCAAAAAACAAAAAAACAAAAAAAACAAACACATATACAATGTCTTATTTTCGATCGTGGATGGACAACCCTCCGCGTGATCCCGCGACGGGAGAATTGACCAATGAGTTCGCACAAGGTGTGGAGGAGTTCATGAACTTTGCGTCAAACAATAGCATGACATCGGAATACGGTAAACTGTATTGTCCTTGTACTAAATGTCGGAATTATAGATTAGTCACAGTTAGGGATGTAAGGAAGCACTTAAATAGGAATGCATTTATGCCTGGTTACAAGATTTGGTATACCCACAGAGAAACCGATTCAATGGTGTAATACTATGGTAGCACATCAGATAGGTTTGGTAGTACTTCGGATACTAGGTTAGAGGAACCAACACTGGAAGTAGATTTAAACGCAGGTTACACTCAGATGGTGAATGATGCATTTCGTGAAAACATTGCATCGTATCATCATGTTGAGGATGGTAACAGGATAGAGGAACCAAATTCAGAAGCGCAGAAGTTTTTTGATATGCTAGATGCGTCAAAGCAGCCATTATACATAGGATGTAGAGATGGAATATCACCTCTTTCAACTGCAAGCAGGTTGATGACTATAAAGACGGATTTCAACTTGGCCGAAGATTGTGTTGATGCGATAGCTGATTTTGTGAGAGATGTATTACCTGAAGATAATATTTCACCGGCTTCATACTACGAGATTCAGAAGCTTGTAGCTGGTCTTGGATTACCTTATCAGATGATAGATGTGTGCATCGACAACTGTATGAACTACTGGAGAAAGGATGAAAACCGGTTGAAGTGTCGTTTTTGTCACAAACCTCGCTATCAGGATACAGGAGGCAGAGTACCTGTTCCACATAAAAGGATGTGGTATCTTCCCCTAGCTGATAGGTTGAAGAGGTTATATCAATCCCAGCGCACGGCATGGCCTATGAGATGGCATGCAGAACATAACTCAGCTGGAGAGATAGCGCATCCTTCAGATGCAGAAGCATGGAAACATTTTCTAGAGGTTTATCCTAATTTTTCGTGTGAGCCAAGGAACGTATATCTGGGGTTATCTACCGATGGATTCAACCCATTTGGAAAGCATGGGAGGAAATATTCGTTGTGGCCAGTAATCGTCACACCGTACAATTTACCGCCATCTATGTGCATGAAACGAGAGTTTTTGTTCCTCACGATCCTCGTCCCAGGTCCAGAGCATCCTAAGAGATCGCTTGATATTTTCTTACAGCCATTAATTTATGAGTTGAAAATGTTGTGGAAAGATGGTGTTGAAGCGTTCGATGTTTCCCTGCAACAGAATTTTATGATGCGTGCGGTACTTATGTGGACCATAAGTAATTTTCCAGCATACAGTATGCTATCTAGATGGTCGACGCATGGAAAGTTGGCGTGTCCGTATTGTCAAGATAACACTGATGCGTTCCAATTGAAGAATGGACGTAAGACTTCTTGGTTCGATTGTCATCGACGATTTCTACCGCATGATCATCCATATCGTCGGAGCACAACATTGTTTAGAAAGAACAAAAAAGTTTTCGATGGTCCACCTCCTGAGGTAGATGGGAATTATATTATGAATCAGTTAAGAGATTTTGGTGCCGAAAAGACAGTTTCATGCAGGGTTAATGGGCATTATCCCGTTGACGGTTGTGGTGAGTACCACAATTGGCACAAGAAGAGTATATTATGGGATTTACCATATTGGAAAGACCATTTGCTGCGTCATAATCTAGATGTGATGCACATTGAAAAGAACTTTTTTGACAACATCATGAACACTGTTATAAATGTGCAAGGAAAGACGAAAGATAATTTGAAGGCCAGATTGGACTTGCCAGATATTTGTTCCCGTAAGGAGTTGCATGTAATGGCGAACGGGAAATCACTACATCCTCCTGTTTTCCGGATGAATGCGTCTTCAAAGGAGGCTAAAACCGTAAATCCCCCGGCTAAAACCGTAAATCCTCCGGCTAAAACTGTAAATCCCCCGGCTAAAACGTTAATCCCCTCGGCTAAAACCGTAAATCCCCCGGCTAAAACGTTAATCCCCTCGGCTAAAACCGTAAATCCCCCGGCTAAAACGTTAATCCCCTCGGCTAAAACCTTAAATCCCCCGGCTAAATCCGTTAATCCCCCCGGCAGGTTTTAAACCCTAAACCGTCGGAAATTCCTCAGAAATTTCCGAGGAATTTCCGACGGTTTAGGGTTTAAAACCTCAAATTTCAACGTTTTTGATGTCGTTAGGTCTTCTTAGATGTAGAACTAACAAATATACACTTGTTTATGTGAAATGTGTTTAAAAATCATACGTTTTAAACTATTTAGTTAAAACCAACCCTCAGCAAAAACGTAAATGTCCTTAGATGTTCTATTTGTTTTTATGAATGCTTGAACTCGTTCATCTATCGATTTTTACAAACTCCCAATAAACTTGTTTTGATTATTTTTTAAAATGTTTTTCTTATTAGTTTATAACAATAATGATTGTTAAACACTAAAATTAATGAAATTTTCATAATATAAACCCTAAACCCTAAACCGGGAAATCAAACCGCCAAACGAAAAAAAAAGGAAAATTGTAACTTGAACCTTGTCCATTTGCTTGTCGAAAATGGCTCTATACTTCTCCATGAGTTGTTTCTTGAAACGGCCCGGGAAAGGGAGCTTGGGCTCATAGGGCGGTGGAACGAAGAGAGTCTCCTTCCTTGCACGTTCTACCCTAGGATTGTCTTCAACTATTCCCTTACCCTTATCCTTGATGATCTCAACATCTCTTGCAATCTCATCGTCATCATTAATCTCAATAACCACCTCCCCACCTTGTTTCTCAATGTCCCCATTGAGTGTAGTGGTTGGAAGCTCTCTTGAAGGGAGCTCTTTCCCACTTCTCAACGTGATGGCATTGATATACTCTTTCGGGTTGGTTTCGGATTTCCCGGGCAAAGTACCACTTGGTCTTGATGAAGAAGAGGCACCTTTAGCTTCCATTTGCTTGAATTTAGATGACAATGACTCGAATTTTGAGTTGAGATCATTGTTATAGCAATCAACCTTGTTGTGGATTTCTGCCATCTTCTTATTCATGTCGATAGCTCCATTCGCTTGACCCGTGAGAATTTGTTGGAGCATACCCTTAACATCGAAATCTTGGGGCATTGAGTTGTTTCCTTGCCCTTGTGGCGCAAAACCGGGTGGTGCAAAGTTTTGCTTTTGTTGGAAACCACCTTTGTTCCCTTGAAAGTTGTTCTTTGGGACAAAACCTTGTTGTTGGAAGTTCAAACCTTGAGCTTGGTTGGAAGGAACAAAGGTCTTTTGTTGCACCCCTTGGTTTTGTGAATTTTGTTGTGGATATGTTTGATCTTGAGGGTTCTCCACATTGGGGTTTTGATAAGAGAAATTTGGGTGATTCCTATAGTTGTTGTTGAAGCCCTTTTGGTAACCACCTTGTCCACCCACATAGTTAACCTCTTCTTGTGTACCATCACAATCCCCTTCATATTGAAACCCTTGGTTTCCATCATAATCCCCAACAAAATTGATGGACTTTTGAGAAGCTTGTAGAAGCTTGTCCATCTTTTCATTTAGAGCCTTCATTTCTTTCTTTCTTTGGTCTTCGTTCTCAATACTTCCTCTTGAAGACCGGTCATAATCTTCCCCGTAGTTCCCATCACTTAGAGCTAAATTCTCCACAAGTTCCATTCCATCATCGACTTTTTTTCCCAAAAAGTTTTTGTTGCTAGCGGTATCAAGAAGCATCCGGAATTTGGGTAAGACACCACGGTACAAGGTACTCAAAAGCGACTCATCCGAAAAACCATGGTGTGGGCATTGCATTGTGTAGCCTTTAAACCGTTCCCATGCTTCACAAAAGCTCTCGTTGTTCTTTTGTGTGAAGCTTGAGATGTCGTTCCTTTACCGGGCGGTTCGCGTAGTGGAGAAAAACTTAGACAAGAATGCCTTCTTGCATTGGTCCCAAGAAGTAACCGAACCTTGAGGAAGGTTCTTCTCTCATTGGTGGGCTTTGTCCCCGAGTGAGAATGGGAACAAGCGCAGTTTGAAACCGTCTTCCGAAACACCGTTGATCTTGGTCATTCCGCATATTCTATCAAATTGATCCCAGTGGTCTAGTGGATCCTCCATTGCCAAACCGTGAAACTTGTTTCCTTGCACCATTTGGATAAGCCCCGCTTTGATCTCGAAGTTGTTATTCGCAACCGCCGGTGGAAGAATCCCGGTTCGGTTTCCATGAGCGTTCGGTGCATCACCCGCTCCTATCAATCTTTGTGCTCGTGGTGGATGGTTTGGTCCTTGTGGACCATGATTCACTCCATCCCCGTGAGCATGATCATTCCCAACGGCTCCTCCATGTTGAACCGGTGGCACTTGTACATTCTCCATCACAACCCGTTCTTGTTGATCAAGCCTTTCTCATTCTCTCCTAGCTCTTGTGTTCTCTCTTTCCAAAGCGCGAATGTCGTCAACCCGATCTACTAAGTTCGTTGGACCACGACTTCGCAAGTTCGGCAAGCTCATACACACCTAGAGAGGGAGATAGTAAATAAGGTAGAGGAGATTAGTAACCAAAGAAAAAGAAACTTAGTCTCAAGAAGAATCGAAATCTTAATGATTAATGCTTAACCCCAATGGCAACGGCGCCAAATTGATAAAGGACTTTTGTCAATTCCTCTATGCTTATCGTTATAGCATAAGAGATGTCAAATCCAAAGGGATTAGATTAAGCCACTAAGAATACACGAAACTCCTAAATCTAAGTTAAACGAGAGGGTTTTTACTAATTGTCTAATGAAATTGAATGTCTCAATACTCTTTTTATCAAATGACTAACAATCTAAGCAATTGAAACGATTCAAACAAGATAGGATAGTAAACTAAACAAGAGACTTAATTGAACTTAAAGTAATATAAGAAGGCGAATCTTAGGGTGAGGTAATTGATTTTGGGTGATAAGGAATTAATCTATGATGCCAATAAACTCAACCAATACTAATCCTTAGGTTTAGACCACTAATCAAGACTAATCCACTTCCATGGCATTAATCACTTGCTAATCACCTAATTAAGAACAAACTTCCATTTGTAATTAAGCAATCATCAAGCATTGAACACAAGGTCTAATCAACCAATAAACACCTTGGACAACTATTTCCATAGGCCAAGAGTGTAAATCCCTAAATAAGTTCATTGGGGAATTTCATCGAACACCTTCCGGGCGAGAAATTCCCTATGATCTAAATCAACTTAATCAAGGCTAATCTAGCTTTAGGAACACTTATTTAGGAAGGAAATCAAACTATCTAAACCCCTAACATCATGGATCAACCCCAAATCACCCTAATCTATCTCACCCAAAAGACCCTAAAAGATTACTCACTAATCATGTTAATCCCAACAAAACATATGTTAAGTTTGCTAAGATTCATGTTTAGGAATAAGCAAGAAAGAGAGATTAGATTCAAAGAACAAGAAATTGCATTAATTTAAAGATAACTTCTTTTACAAATCCCAAGATCCTCTCAAAATGTAAGTATTTCCAAGAGAAAACAAGATAGCTCTTCAAATTAGGTTAAGTTTGGTATTTAAAGCAAAAAGGATCGAACCGGGTCAACCCGGGACAAACCGGGTATTGACCCAGTCGAAATTGGTCTACAGAAGTTTCCCATCGGCCAGCCTCGCACCGATGCCACTGCCCGATGTGGTTTCTGTTTCCCCAGAACTTGCATCGGTCGGTTGTATCGGTTCATGGCGCACCGATGTGATTTTGTCGTCTCTTCTTCGTCTTGCATCGGCCAGCCACAGCCCGATACCTCTGCCCGATATAAACTCGGTTTCTTCAGAAATCCTATCGGTCTCTTGTATCGGCCCGTGGTATACCGATGGACTCCTGCTTCTTCTCCCTTTCCGTTCCACGTAAGCTCCGCTCGCTCCCGGGTTTCCTCTAACTCCATGTAGCCTCCAAAAGTACCTAAAATGACACTCCAACAGGACAAAAACATGCAAGACCTAACCTAGGACTCCTAATACCCTAAATGGGACAAGAAAGAAAGAAATGCAATGAAGAATCAAGTAAATGAAGTAAAAACCTACATGATATGCATGCTTAAACTATGCAAATTATGGACACATCATACCACGTATACATGCTACTTGAAAATTGACCGGGACGATGCAATTTCCAAAATTGAGGGGGAGGTTTTTGATCATGCCAACCGTGGTGGTAGTTGAACCATCTGCAAGTCCGATTCTCATCCTTGAAGGCTTCATGGTGTCGATTTTCAATCGCCTTGCATCTGATTCTGACATAAGGTTTATAGCGGCTCCCGACTCACATAGAGCATTGTTGATGTAGGAGCCAAAAATCTCACAGGGTACGACGAAGCAGCATGGTTCTTCGAGCTTATGCAAGGTTCTGGGTCTAGACAGTGTTTTCCTTACTTCTTCAAACAAGTCTTCGATCTCATACTTATCTTCCTTGCTATACCAAAAGAGCCTCTTCATTTCTGGGTATTTCTCCCAGATTTGGGTAAACGAGATATGAAGTGGAATTTTCTTCACAACGGAGTGGAAATCGTCCAACAGCTCTCTGCTTATAGAACGAGTTTTCCAATCTTCGTGTCCAAGAGGTTGTTCTTGGCTGGCCAATGGGGTTCCTTCGCGTGGCCTTTTGCCTCTGATCCTCGCGGTCTGTCTTACCATCATGCATTGATGATCCACCTTTGATTCGGAGGTGTTATATGTATCCCTTGGTGCTATTGGAGAAATTATTCGCCTAAAGATCTCAGAACATGAACGGTGTCCACTGAATCTGATCCAAGGTGAAGGTTGATGGTGTCTTCGACATCGGATAAACGCTTTTGTAGTGTCTTCAGTTCCTCAGAAAGATCAGAAAAAAATGTCTCCGAGTCCCATGGTCTTGCCAAGGATATCACTATACCTTCCATCCACGTCGAAACAAATCTTTTGGAGCGCTTCCCCTGCTTGCATTTGCCCGTCGCAAAGGATATGAACGATCGAATTAGTTTCTCTTCCTTTCCTGCCAATCTCTTTCATCTCTCTCTCACCCTTGTGTGCTATGTTTGCAGTGGTATTGAGATTTGTGGCCGTAGTCGAAGGCTCTCCCTCAAGTTTTTGAATTTCTCATCAAAGTTGTTTTCCATGAGTTCCATAGATTTGTTGACATGATCGATGAGAATCAGGTTCTTCTCAATTTCGTGGGTTTGTTGCAGCTGCATCTCTTCTATGTGCTTCACCCTTTCTTCGAGTTTTTGTACTTGGGCATGAATAGCATCAAATTTCCCACCGAGATCGTTTTTGATATGGTCTAACCTTGCATCAAGCTCAAACGAGGATTCTTGCTGATTTTTCAATAATGCATGCATCATGGTCTCCAAGGACGCGTTGGGGACGTGATTGTAGGCACGAGGTGGTGGTTGTAGGCGTGGCTGATAGTTATGGTCATAGTTTTCATGGCCAAAATCGCTCCAATTCTGATTTTGGTGCGAGTAAGCTTGAGTTGGTCGATATGTGTAGAAACTTGGCATTGGAATGTAATCACCAACATGTCCATGGTCCATAGGCGATCGCCTCTGAGCTTCACAAGAGAGAGGGGATCGATGGCCATTGAAGTTACCATCGTTTCCTGAGTAGTAATCCATCTTAGAAAGTCCCTGAAACACACGAGAATACATGATATAATATGTTAGTGAATCTTAGACTAAATTTCAAATTCAAAATTGAAGGTAACGCTATTGATCCCAGACAACGGCGCCAAATTGATTTAGGTGTTTTACCACGTAGTCAATTAATAACTAAAGTACACACTACTGCAATCATAACAGTATGTCAATGTAGTACTTTATGATCGAATCCACAGAGACCAAGGTTACACTACGATTCTTACGATTCTCACAAGATGAAACTAAGCTAAGATGATAATAAGGTTTGATTTGCAAAGTAATAAAAATAACTAAAAGTGGTGTAAATTCAATAAGAGAAAAATGTTAGGTCGAGAGTTTCTTCGCGGGAATCCAGAGATCATGAATCAGACAACTATTCAGGAAATGATTAAACACAAGTTTCAAACTCAAACATAATTATCTAACCAATCCACTTCTGTGGCATTGATTACTAAATCTAGCAACCTAAAATCCTAACTTCCGTTGAACCTAGAGTTCTAGACCAGCACTAACGAATAGGTTCAATATGTTCACGAATCGCCTTAACATCAAATTCCGTTGGCTAAGGACAATTCGCTCGCTTATGTTCTTTCTAGCAACCTATGACACTGCCATGGTATAGATTAAACCTTAGATCAGAGGCAAATCGGTCAACTTAGCCTAAGCAATAAACACAACAATAAGCGAAAACCACAAAAGATGAATCCCTATATATGTCTAATTCAATGATTCATGGATCTCATTTAAACCCTAAACCTAACTATGAAACTACTCAGACATGGCAACAGAGAACAAGTAAGGAGATAGAGAGAAACTCATAATAATAGATGCATAGATTCTTCTTCAAGCTTACAATATCAATCGCCAAAAGTCTCAATATAATAGAGAGCAGTAAATAAAGAGATAGCCTAAAAGTGGCTGAAAATAATGTATATATAGGGTTTTGGGCAAATTAGGTCAAAATAAGCAGTTTCCAGGGCAAAACAGGAAAATCAGAAATTTCCTTTTCTTTCTCGCCGACTTGCATCGATCGATGCACATATTGCATCGATCGATTTTGGACTTTCTGGGCATGATCCATCGATCGATGCACTCCTTGCATCGATCGATTTTGGCTCTTCGGAGGGTGATGCATCGATCGGCTTTAATTGTGCATCGATCGGTTTTGAACTTTATGAGCATGTTGCATCGATTGATGCACTCCTTGCATCGATCGATTTTGGTTCTTCTGATGGTGTTGCATCGATCGATTATGCTCTTTTATGTACTGTTCCATGCATTTTTGCCCACGTAACTCCAATTTCTTCCTTAAACGCATTTTTACCTGAGATAACTAAATAAAGGACTAAAAGACTCTAAAAACGAACTTTGACTCGATAAAATACTCAAAAGAAATATCAAAACATGTGTTAGAAAATGGTAAAAACCAAGCATATCAAGCATCTCAATTTCCTAGATTTATGCTTGATATTACTTGTTTGTAGCTGAATGTGTCTCGTGCTACTCAATTAAGTATTCTCGTGCATTGAAACCTTTCAATTGCAACCTTATTCATATTTTTTGCCAAGATATTTCTTTATTTTGTAGGAACACATACATGCATGCGATTTATTATAAAATTTGACTTTTTCCGTTATTGTAACATCCCGATCTCTGGTATATGCGGAGAGACTTATAAGAATTAATTTGGCTACCTATGTCACCAAAGTGCACTGATCTTTTTGGTCAATTGTCCAGAGAGAACTCCAGAGTGAGGACAAAACATGGGGAAAGATCATGTGGTGATTGCAGGGCCAGTAAACAAGACTTGCTAGCCTCCCGGACTAGCACACCGGCCGTCGGCCAAGGGTGGGTCCCACATGCCGAGAGAGGACTTGGGGCCCACTTGTAGGGGAGGTCGGGCGTTATAATTGGTATCAGGGCCGAAACCAAAAACGTGTGTGGAGTTATGTGGGCTCACACCGTCAAGGGTAACGGTCCTGGTGCGCAACGAGGACGTTGCGCCCTGTGAGTGGGGGTGATTGTGACATCCCAATTTCTGGTATATGCGGAGAGGCTTATAAGAATTGAGTTGGCTACCTATGTCACCAAAGTGCACTTATCTTTTTGGTCAATTGTCCAGAGAAAACTCAAGAGTTAAGCGTGCTTGAGCTGGAGAAATTTAAGGATGTGTGACCTACCGGGAAGTGATTCGCGGTACCGTGCGAGTGAGGACAAAATACGGGGAAATATCATGTGGTGATTGCAGGGTCAGTTAACAAGACTTGCTAGCCTCCCGGACTAACGCACCGGCCGTCGGACAAGGGTGGGGCCCACAAGCCGAGAGAGGACGTGGGGTCCACAAGTAGGGGCGGTCGGGGCGTTATAGTTATGAAGGATAAATTTATAAATTAATTCATTGCAGTTTGAATCACATAATTGATCAATCCTTCGATCTATTATGTATTAAAACAGGGCAAAGAGAAGCTTGGGAGGTGGAAGAAGATCAACTGATTCGAGAGGATCTTACTGTTTAGTAAGAGTGTTATATGTGTAATCTTATAATCTAGAGTTAGTTCATCCATCTAACCTTACTATATGCACTTATTACTAGACTAACCTCCTATAACTCTACCAAACTCAACTAACCTTAATCTTTTGGTTAATGTCATTTATATCTAAATGTTCTATTATATTACGGAATTGCCATTAAGTTATTTAATTTTTAGAAAATTTTTTTTTTTAATGAAATAAATTATAGGAAAGAAAAAGTGGGGAAAAAAAAACACAATCAGGAAAAAAAAAGTGTCTCGCGCGACAACGGCGACTTTTGGTCTCCTTCGTTTCCGGCCATTTGAAACGATTCCGACAGTGAGACCGACGATTCCGGCCAAAATCTGGTAAGACCGACCAATTATTTGTGCATGATGGTAGATTTCTTTTGTATATTTGTTCCGGTGTGACTGTTATGTTGTATTTGTTAGCTAATTATCAGTTTTTGGAATATTTATTATTTATCATGGTAGATTTTGTTTACATTATGGTAGACTTATTAATATGTCTTACATTTGTGCAGAGATGGCCTCTTCTAGCGTGAAGAAGGATTACCCACCCAGACTGTATCCGCCAGGGAAATCTCCTATGCAGAAATAGAGTTCTCACAATAACTGTAAACTGAGTGAATTTGGGATGAAGAGGGACGCAATTGGTGATGGTGTTTACTTTGACATCATGAACAATTCTCAGGTTGGCATTTTGCTGAAGCTTGCACTGAAGTCGTATATTTGGAGTGCGAGGATCGTTCATGATTTTGTGACGAACCAATTGGCGGTCGAGCGGCAATATGAGATGTGGTCACTCATTGGAGGTCGTCCGCTTAGGTTCTCACTTCATGAGTATGGTGAAATAACCGGCCTCAACTGTGATCCCATCGATTTGGATGACCCTTGGGACATAGACCACACAGCTTTTTGGGCAGAGATGGGTGTGAAACCAGGTGAAGGTCCTAGTTATAATGAGCTAGTTGGTGTTTTGGAGAAATGCCATACATGGAGCTACGAGAAG
Organism: Eutrema yunnanense; assembly: GCA_002933935.1. Classification (NCBI taxonomy): domain Eukaryota; kingdom Viridiplantae; phylum Streptophyta; class Magnoliopsida; order Brassicales; family Brassicaceae; genus Eutrema; species Eutrema yunnanense. The sequence continues at coordinate 374,920 of PKML01050902.1, forward strand.
AAGAAGATGGTGGCATTGCTTTTCATCTTATCAGTTGGCGTATGGGGAATTCATCGTAATAGTCGACTCCCGTTGATGTGTGCGAAAAGAGTGATGGATGAGGTAGCTTTTGAGAGATATCTGTGGGGTCGCCATGGTATGAAAGAGTTAATGGTTTCGATTAAAGTTGCTACTTTGGACGGAGATAGGTACACCTTTCACGGATGTGTCCATGCCTTGCTCACATGGGTATATGAGTCGGTTCCAATATTTAGAGAGAAATTTGGCAGAAGAGAAGAGAATATGAATGATTTGGATGTTCCTCTACTGAGGTGGCGTTCATCCCGTCCCCGATACACTCTTCAGACTGTTTTAGAGGAGGACAAGAAGAAATCTGAGGACAAGAAGGTATGTAGAGTTGTTTTGTAGTCTGATTTATAGCTTCAAACAATTATGGGGCACATGGTGGTAGACTTGTTTGATTTGTTATAGGGAACGTGGTGGTAGACTTGTTTGATTTGTTATAGGGAACGTGGTGGTAGACTTGTTTTATTTGTTTTAGGACACGTTGTGGTAGAGTTATGGTAAACTCTAAGTTTTATGTCACGATGTGGTAGACTTGTTGGATTTCGTGGTAGACTTGTTGGATTTAGGGTCATTCGTAGACTTTTTGTATGACATGGTTTATCAATGTTTGTAGGTTCGGGTGAGACATATATTGGTGGTGAAACCTCTAGAAGAGATTTATCCAGTTTGGGAGGATGAACCCATGACCCCAAATGTTGATCAGAAGCTACATAACATGATCATCGATATTCTCGATGGATGCTTGGATGAGACAGCATGGGAATCAGAAGCTGCTGCTATGAAAAAAATAAGTGGGAAGGCCATGGTGGAGGAAAGTGAGGATGACTTTGTTGAAAAGCCTAAAGGGAAGAAGCGGAAGACAGAAAGTGGTGGGACTTCACGTGTGGAGAATAATAAGAAGGAGAAGAAGAAGGCGGAGATTCCTGAAGAAACAAACGTTGTTGAGAAGAGGAAGGAAAAGAAGAACGAGAAAAAGAAGGGAAAGAAGAAGGACAAGGAAATTGTGGATGAAAAAATTGACAAAGAAGGGGAGGACGTTGATATGGATGTCTCGCTAGATGTGATTAGGAAGCAGAAGAAAAGAGAGAAGAAAATTAACAAGGAAAGAGAGGAAATGGAGAAGGAAGAGAGAAGTCTTCAAACAAAGAACACCCGGGAGACAAATGAGATTCTAAGGGCAATTCAACAATTGTCGACCAGATTCGCCACAGTGGACACCAATGTTACCAACGTTGGAGTTCGACTAAATGAAATTGAAAGGAGGATGTCTACTCTCGAGGCAAAAGATGAGGTGAAGGAAAAGGAAGGGGACAAGCATAGCCCCGTTGAGATGTTGGTAGATGAAGAATCCAATGCACCTGAAGGAGTGGGAGGGACAAAGGATCCGGTACGCAAGTCTCTCTTCTAATTACAGTAACTTAGCGCAAGTTAGAAGAGACAAACTAAAACTGAACATGTTGTTTGTGTTTTTTTTAAAACCATTGTGGTAGATTTGTTTGGAAAACGTTTTACGTTATGGTTGACTTTTATGGATGAAAAAGAAACATTATGGTACATTTGTTCACATTGCTTTGCCTTTACTGTAATTAAACAGTTCTCGATGGTAGATTTGTTTACTATTTAGACTTGTTTTACTCTTTGATGGTAAACTTGTTGTGGTCTTCATGGTAGATTTGTTTACTATTTAGACTTGTTTTACTCTTTGATGGTAGACTTGTTGTGGTCTTCATGGTAGACTTGTTATGGTCTTCATGGTAGATTTGTTATGGTCTTCGTGGTAGATTGTTATGATAGTTATGGTAGATTTGTTATGGTAGTCATGGTAGTTATGGTAGACTTATTATATGATCACTGGTAGAATTAATGAAACAGTGTCACTGATTTTCAATACTGTTCAAATATCATTGTCTATGCTAATGGTGCCATGTATTATCACAGTCCTGGATGTTAGAGCCGCAAGAAACGTCTGAACCTGAGTTCTCGATTGAAATGGTGGTTAGAACCCCGATTTCGAAAGGAAAGAGTGTTTGTAAAGTGAAAAGAGAACTGGTTGATCCAATAGTGAAGAAACAAGCATCTAAGACACCAAAACCTCAACCGAAAAATAAAAAGAAAGTAGACGAAGACTGTGTCGATGTTACTGACCAAGTTACACCACCTCCACGAGATAAACCTAGACCTTCATTTAAGATCCCACAATTGCAAGACAAAGATGAGGATACAATGCTGGAAGCTCTCGGAAAAAGATTAGATAAGTTGGTGGCAGTTGCAACAGCAATAATGATAACACCAGTTCCGCTCAAAAGGGGTCGCAACCTTGCTCACACCCAATTGTCACCATTCGTAGGAAGTTCTGTGGTCAGACGGATAATGGCTGATGTAACCCCATCTATTGCTATGTACGACCCTTTCGAGAAGGTGGAAAAGCCAAAATTAGATCGATTGCTCGAGTACATAGGGACGGATTTGTAAGTCATTTCAGTTTTTTATTTATTGTTTAACATTTCATGAAGTCCAATTAATTCTATGATTCTCAGTATATATTACTTTGGTCATTTTCAGGGACAACCCATTGAAGACTTCATATGCAGGACCGGAATTCTACCTCACGCTTATGACTCCTAAAGAAATGTGGGAAACTGAGGAATACGGCTGGTTGCATGACAAGGTAAGTAAGAAACATTATGTTATGGTAGATTTGTTTGGAAAATGTTTTACGTAATGGTAGAATTTTATGGATGAATAAGAAACATTATGGTAGATTTGTTCACATTGCTTTTACTGTAATTAAGCAGTTCTCGATGGTAGACTTGTTTAACTCTTTAATGGTAGACTTGTTATGGTCTACGTGGTAGACTTGTTAATTTTGTAGATTTGTTGTTACATTGTGGTAGAGTTATATATTAACCAATATTTCTATATTGTGCAGCATATTAGCGCATGATTTAATATGTTTCGAAAAAGGTTGTTGCTCAACCCATCTCCTTATCGAGACGGAAGGATTGTTTTCATCGACCCTGTGTTCACCGGTGTTTGGTGTCTAGATTACATAAATAAATTTATACCGTCTGAGAAGACGTGGGTATTTTCTACGGGTTATTACGACATGGCCAATGGGGTATATAATGAGTTATCACCTACAAGGAAGAAATGGGGGCAAGATGTGGATATCTTGTACATCGCCCACAATGTCAATAACGTACATTGGGTGGCCGTTGAGGTGAACATTCCCAAGAGAAAGTTCAGAGTTTTTGATTGCATCCCCCATTTATATAAGGAGAGCGTCGTAATTAACTCTGTTAGGCCGTATGCGAGGATGATTCCACTCTTGTTGAAGCAACTTGCACCAATAGAGATGAGGAAAACAATGTAGGAGGCATAATATCATATGTACTATATTAAAACAGCTCCTCCTAACAAACAAACAGGTGATTGTGGTGTGTATACGCTCAAGTACGTGGAGTGTTTAGCTCTAGGCCATTGTTGGGAATCCCTCAGAGATAGCAACATTGATGCGATTCGGCTCAAATATGCAGGTGAGATTTACGACGAGGTACATGAACCCGAAGAAGTCCAGATGTCTGATCCAAATCCGCGTGGTGACGCGGATGACAAGTATGCACTAGAGACAGACTCTGCTAATTAAGGGAGTTGTTACGGTAGATTTTTGGGTTATATAGCTTTTGTATCGCGGTAGACTTATTTGGATATTTCTTGCTTAACCACGGTAGACTTGTTTATTTTGGATGCTGCAGATGTGGTAGACTTAAATTTGGCAGTATAAATGTAGTTGTTGATGTAACTATACTTTCAAAGGACCATGTTTTTTTGGCATTAAGTTGGTCTTTTGAAAGTTTGGTAAGGTAGATATGTTGTCTAAACCTTAAATATTTTTGCTTATTTTGAATGAAGTTGTAATGCCAATCCGAGGTATTTGTTTGTTTATCACGAGAGATTTATTTGATAAATTTGGTCGGTCGATTTATTCTAAAAAAGTTGTAGAAACATAGTTCATAATAGCAGAAGGTAATACATGTTTGATACACTGATTATTATAAGGGAAATTTTCATAACATATTTAACACTGGCATGTAACGCGATTATGCCCGCTTTGTTGACATTTAGAACATTTGTGATCTTTCCTTGGACGTTTCTTCTTCGCCATAGCGACCTCGAATGCACCCTTAATTCGAGTTTTCTTTGGCCTACCCGGAGGGTTGCGAACAATAGGAGGAAGACAAACTTTGTTATCCACTTCTTCCGGCACTGGTAACGCAACATCTCTTGGCATTACACTCATTGCGTAAGCATTTTGCAAGTAGTTGGTTTCATAGTATAAATGACAAAGAGAGATCGGTGAAAACTTCCTTGCTTCCGCTGCGGCGATTGCATGGACACAAGGGATTTTATCCACATCAAACCTACGACAAGTGCACGTTTTATTGGTCAAATTGACAACATGGACATATGACCCGCTCGATACTTCTGAATGATGGTCATCAATCTCTTGCACAACTAAAAGCTTAGCATCTTCAACTCTAACCTGATTACAAAACATTGTGACGTTATTAAGCATGCCAAACAAAATTAAATAAATCTACCGTCATATACCACAAATCTGCGACTACAATATATAATAAGTCTACCACTCATCTTAATAAATCTACCGTCAAATACCACACATCTCCAAGTTTTACCTGAAGCAACTTCTCGACGGCAGGTGTAAGAGTTATTTGCATATTCATTGCATTGCGGTGGCGTTTAGCAAACCACCTTGTCAAAAGACTCCTTATATCATCCACAAGGCGCACGATTAGCTTACTTCTTGCACTAGAAATGACCTTGTTTATCGATTATGCTATGTTACTAGTCGTGAAGTTGTACCTATCTCCCGGGAAATGAACACGACTCCACAAACGAATATTTGCTTTCTGCAAGTAAGCATACAGTGCAGGATTTGCAGCTTCGATCTGCGCAAAAAAAGCATTGAACTCTACAATCCTATACGCGGTTGCAGCCTTCTTCACAAGTCCGAAAGTTTCTCCACCTCTGAATTTCAACATAATGTTCTTATGCAAATGATATGTGCAAATACCACGACTGGCGAGCGGATAAACCTTCCCAATAGCATTTCCTATTGCTCTATGCCTATCAGAAATAATGGCAAGTCCTTCATCATCAGGGATAACGCGGTGTAGTTGTCTAAAGAACCATTCCCAAGACTCATCATTCTCGGTATCAACAACCGCGAAAGCAATTGGAAAAATATTAAAATTCCCGTCTTGCGTTGTGGCGAGGAGTAGTGTACCTTTGTATTTTCCATGCAAAAATGTACCATCAACGACAACAACTTTCCTCATAAAGGGGAACCCACGTATGCTCGCACCAAATGCGAGGAACATAAACTTAAACCTATCTTCCTCGTCAACTTCTAGCTTTATTAGTGTCCCCGAATTAGCTCGTCTAATCATGTATAAGTAAAATGGAAGTTCTTCATACCCGGTCTCCGAAGTCCCCGTAACAAGTTCTCGCGCAAACTTAAGAGCACGATGGGCCTTCCAATATTCAACCTGTGAGAACAGTAGCAACTACATCGTAAGTCTACCGTCACCATTATTTGTACAGACGGTCAATGACATCATAAGTCTACCCTCACAGTGTAGGATAAATCTACCACCATCACCAACCACAAATCTACGAACATAAATCTACCAAACGAAGCAATACATACCTTAATTCCGTATCGTTTAGTTAGAGAATCGGACACATGATTTGGCAAAACTGTCGGCCCAACACCTCTTACGAAGTCTTTATATAGACGGCCTAGTATCTCATGGGTTGCTTGTCGAGTACGTAGTGATCGCACGGTCACAGAACATGTGTGCTCTTTAATGTAAAAATATGTACCGTCTCCAACAGTTGAAGCACGAACCCTCCATTTACAACCGTCCACCCAACACTTAACCGTCAGCAATTTAGGAGTGGAATGATCCACATTGAAGTCAGATTTCTGAGCTACCGAAAGAATTTTCAATCGAGTCTCCAACTCCTCTTTCGTGGCATAACGTTGGCCAACCGCTAAGTCTAGTGAAGTAATCTCTAACTTCACAAAATCAGGAACATAGTTTGATGAGTTTGATTCCTTTTTCTTTGGTGGTAGATTTTGCAAGTCATCTTCATCATCTGAACTTCCACCATCCGTACGTTTTCCACTTATGCCGTACTCATCGTCATCAGAACTTGCCCCATCGGGATCTTCACAGCCATCAAATCTCGAAGATAAATCTTCTTCTTCTTTCATCTCCTTCTTCATCCCGATCTTCTTCAACTCCTTCTTCAACACGATCTTCTTCAACTCCTTCTTCAACACGATCTTCACTGATTTTCCCAACTCCACCATCACTTGCTGGTATAGATGCTTTGACATCTTCGACAACCTTGTCTTCATCAACCATCGAGTTCTGATAATTTTCTTTAATCTCAACACATAAACGAACTGTTTCGTTTTCAAATTGTTTCAAAAAACTACTCAACTGTCTTGAATTTCCCACAAATACAGGAGGTGTATCTAGTGGTAAACTTCGTCGTACGACGCTCGACAACATATAGCTAAATTGAAGCTCATAAAATCGATGATCCAAACCAAAATCTTCATACGCTATTTCAAGGAAATCATCAAAAGAGGTTTGTCGATCTACCCCTACAATTCTACATCTTTTGGACTGATCTACGACGAACACCCACCTATTTTTCTTAAAACACCAATTACCACATACCAAAATAACTTGCTCCATGCTTGAATTGTGGCTTCGTAAGAAAAAAAAAAACAAGATCGCGATCTAGAATGAGGAAGTAGAAGATTGGATAGTGTGAATAGAGATTCAGAGGAGATGTGGATTGTGGAATTTAAGAAAAAAGAAAAAAATCTTCTGAACTTTCTCAGCTGAACTCGACGGCAACCCTAGGTTGAAGAAGGGTCTCTGGTTTTTTCGTAGATTTAGGATTAAGTGTAGGGCAAAATCGTCATTTTCATTCTGGAAAAAAGTCAAATGTCTACCACCAAACAATGTCCATAAATCTACCGTAAACAAAAGTCTACCATAACACTACAAATAAGTCTACCAAATGAAGGTTATCTGAGTAAATTCCAAAACAACTACTAAATCTACCGCCATTACAAATAAACCTATCAACTAATTTTAAATCTACCGTCATTAATATTAAATCTACCACCATAGTTAATGAGATATTAGACGTCTTTATATCTACCACCATCACAAACAAATCTACCAAACATTTTAAAATCTACCGTCACTAATATTAAATCTACCACCGTTACAAATCGCAGTAACCAAGATTTGTCACTGTTTTAAATCTACCGCTATTATATATAAATCTACCAACCCAATAAAAATCTACCGTCAAATCAACAAATCTACCGTAACGAAAAAATAATTCATTCTGATTAAATCTACCATTACAATAAATAAGTCTACCGTTTTGTAATATAAATCTACCACCATTGTCGATAAATCTACCAAAAAAGTCAAAAGTCAATGGGTTGGCCGTAAAGTCTACCAACTCATAAACAAATCTACCATCATTGAAAATATATCTACCAAAAATAAATATATCTACCGCATCGTAACAATAAGTCTACCAAAATTTTATAAATCTACCAACTTTCAAACAAACCTACCATCCATCAAACAAATCTACGGACCAAAATTTGAGTCAAATGAATAGTAATGGCAGTTTTGTAATTACTTTTTTCAACAAAGGCCATAAAGGCACGTTAGGTAATATGGAAAAAATTATGTTAGTCTAGTAATAAAAATAAATGTATGTCAAACTAATAATAATACTAGAAATAAAAGTTACTATAGTAATCCACCCTATAATCTATTAAGAATAAATTGAGTGTCCTATTACTCTATGTAAAATATGTATGTTTTTTTGGTCGCTGATATCCAGGCCCGGCTCAATCATCGGTCAGACCCAATGCGGTTGTGAAAAAGGGCCATAAATAAACATTTTTTAAAAAAATTACAAGAGAAAACAAACTAAAATTTTTACATGATCGTTAAGTAAATAATACCATTCTTTTTACATGTTTTGAAGCAAAATCATCAATCAAAGTTTTTACATCTAATTCTTCCAAAATATTATTCTCGATTGCCATTAATGCTAGCCCATTTAATCTCTCTTGTGACATAGATGCCTTCAAATACGACTTCAATAACTTCAATTTTGAGAAACTCCTTTATGCAGAAGCAACTGTGATTGGAACCGTTAGTAAAATTCTATATGCCATTGTAGTATATGGAAAATAAGCTGTACAAAAAAATTCAATACATCACTTGCCACCATCTTTTCGTTTGATAAAAGTTCCTTAAAGAACTCTAGCTCAATGAAAAGTTCATCTCCATTAATATCTAGTAAATTTCCATTTTTCAAACTGTTTTCTATAATACCTACAATGAGTATTTAAATTCACATCATTGCACATTTTCAATTTAGAAGAATCAAACAAAAAACCAAATATATTTTCATATAATTGGTATTGTTCAAACCTCTTATCAAATGAACTAATAGCATGATCTATAATATACAAAAAATATTCAATCCTAAATTATTCAATATTAATAATATTCTTTCATTATTAATAATTTCGTCAAACTGTTTCTTTTTTGCGGATAACTCGTCTTTAAATAAATATTGGTTCAATACCAATTTCATTAGCAATTTCCTTAGAATTTGTCATAGCAACATGACACATCCAGTTTCTCTATATGTTTTAAAATAAGAAATTAATCCACTTACCTCAGTTATTGCAACATCAATTTACGTATCCTTTGACTGTAATTTTTTCCTAACCATATTCACCACATGCAATATGTCAAATCAAATAACAGTAGATAACAAAAATTCAAAACTACTTAGCTCGTTCATTGCTAATGATTTAGCTTCACTTTGAATCATTGGATCATTATCATTTTCAGCTACTTCAAATAAAGCTTCTATTATATCCACAATTTGAAATCTTATGGCTTTAATATTTTCAACGCGACTTTCTCATCGTGGCGTTGACAATTGCGTAAGAGTTAAACTTTTTACATTTTTTTCAAAATATCCCACCTCTTTATAGAATTAGCAAACAAAGAATATAAACGTGGCACTACTCCAAACAAATCTTTTACTTTCACAGAAGTATTTGCAATATCACACAAAACTAAATTAAAACTATGACAAGCACATGGTGTATACAATGCTCTAGAATTTATATCCAAAAATCTTTTTTGTACACCTTGTTTGTTTCCTTTCATATTTGATCTATTATCATAACTTTGACCCCTTACGTTATCTATATCAAGATTTAGATATTTTAATACATCTTTTAACACTTCAAAAAGTCCTAGGCATGTTGTGTTATCTACTTTCAAGAATTCAATAAAAAAACTCTTCTACTTTGAATGAATCTGAGTGAAAATGAACGCGCCTTAGAATTATTGACATTTGCTCTTGATAGCTAGCATCAGGAGTGCAATCCAAAATCACAGAAAAATAGTTTGCTTCTTTTACCCTTGTAATGATTTTTGATTTTATTCTTGAAGCAATCAAAAGAATCAATTCATTTTGAATATTATGAATAAGATAATGATGATGAATACTGCCACTAGTAATCCGATGAACATGCTCTTTCATCACAAAATCAATTTCTGCTAACATCTCTATTAATCCTAAAAAATTGCCATTACTATTTTGATGTAATCTCATTTGTTCCATGAAATGCCAAATTATGTTTTGCAAGATATTTAACAATTGCAATAGATCTTACTAATACATTTTTCCAATATTCTTTTTCTTTCTTAAATTGTTCATGACCAACTTTATCAATAGTTTCATTTTTTAAAATATATGCCGTAATTTAACCCAAGATGTCATATTAAGTATATGTTCATTACTTCTTTCATGCTCATTTAATCTAACAATCTGAAAGACCATCCTTTGCTAGTTGACTTTTCCTACTGCATTTCTTAAAAAAATTGCAACAAAAACAAAAAATTTTATCTACTTCTTTTGAATAAACTAGCCATTTTCTATCACTTGTTTCTCCATTCGATAATTCTCTAGTATAGCAAGTCGAAACAAATCTTCTACAAACTTTGTTTATAGGACCTTTTACAATAGATAAATCTCTTTTTGGTCCATTTATTGCCAAGGTTTCTATCAATTTCAAATCAAGCACATCTCAATTGCTTGGATCATAGATATCAAGATAAATAACATCATCGACTTTTTCAAGCAATTCAGAAGCATCATCGTCATTATATGTATTATTGATATCCTCATGAGCACACTAGACACACCAATATCATCAATTTTTTCTTCCTTATGCGTATCAGTGATATCTCCCCTTGTTGTTGTTTTGTCCCATGTTCCTCACTTTCGTCCGTTATTTTTCTTTTGTGTTTTGTTTCTGAAGCATTGTCGTTATCGGCTCTCTAGTTTCTTTCCTTTTTAATATGCCATTATTTCAAAGTTTTGTTTCCGTTTATCTTTTTTGTTTTTTTCTGGATTTCGGTATGTTGCATTTAGAGTTTTGCAAAAAAAAAAAAGTCTCTTTTTTGTTGGTCCATAATTCCACTAAGGTATAAGCAAAGGACCTAGAATAAAATTTTCCTGATGAAGCTAGAGATTATATTAATCCAATTACTCAAAGAACTTATCTTCCATTGAAAGTTATTTCCAAGATTACTATTTATTTTCTCAAAAGAAAAAATGTTTTGGTTTTTATGAGGAAAATTTAACGGTTTTTTTTTGTCTTGGTACTGTTGGTGCTAGGTTTGGGCATAACATCCGGATCCATAGATCCGAACCGGTACCGACCCAACAATACTCGACCTGAGAGGTTTCGTTCATTTAAAATACCGAACGAATCCAGTTTTCAGATACCTCGGATCTCGGTTTTGATAATATATTACCCGATATCCGAATGAGTATCAGAAAATACCTGAAGAAAAATCGAACCCCTTTTACCCATCCTCGCCGGTTGCACTTCGTGTTTTTCCAAGTTGTCGACTTAAAACACTAAAATTCTCAATTCAAAAATCTGGAATCCCTAAATCAATATTATTCAGCGTCTCCTCATTTAGAGACATTAAGAAATCGATAAAAAGTATGCGTTCTTCATATTTTTTTTTTGTCAACAGCCTAAATACCTAGAACGGTTCATAAATCCAAACCGGAGGTACCGAGTTTACATAGGTAATATCCACTGGGTAGACACAAGCACTCCTTGCTAGCTTGTCTGCCGTTGTGTTCTTTGCGCGTGGAATGAGTGAGATTGAGAAAAAAACACTTCTTTACTTTTCACGAATTCCTCCAAGTGTAATGCGAAAGCCGGCCACTCCTCTGGTGTAGACACCATCTTCACCAACTCGGAGCAGTCTGTTGCAAAATCTATCGCCGTCTTCTGGTTTGCACTCAAACAATGCATGGCCCAGATGAGTGCTTTCAAAGTAACAAGATGAATAAAAATTAGTAGAAAAAATATAGAGGAATAATTTTCAACTTGTTACTCTCCTTATTAGTGGAGGAAATTTTTTCTTAATTTTCTCTTCTTTGTTCATCTAACTAACGTGGAATGAGTGGAAAAATAGATTCCTCTCAAGTTTCATTTTCAACCTAAATGGTAAAATTTTAGAGGAATCTATTTTTCCTCTGATTTCTTTCCTCTAAAGATGCAACCAGTTGCAGCCAACCAGTTGCAGCCAACCAGTTGCAGCCAACCAGTTGCAGCCGAAAAGAAGAAGAGAAGAAGAGGTTGACGGCGTAGAAGGAGAGAGGAAGATAAATTAGATCTAGGGTTTTTTTTAATTATTAATGCTTTTTTAATTATTAATATATATATAGATTAATTATTAATATGAGAGGGAGATATAGACGGAACAAAATTAATTTTAACAAGAAACATATTAACTTATGTTACTGAATTTTTGTTGTTTAACATATTTTGTTGATATGTTTCATGTTAATATATATATATATATATATATTTTATTTGTATCTTCATGTATAATAATTTTTATATCTTCACCATATAATATGTGTCGCCATATCTCTGTTTCTATTAAAAATATTTGTATTTTCATGTATAATTATTTTTTATATCTTCACCATATAATTGATCTTCAATTTTTTGATATTCAATGATAGTAAAAAATTTATATATATGACCATAATGTTGGAAAAAAACATGACCATGATGTAAAAGTTTTTTTTTAGAATTTTTGTTTTCAAACATGGTATAAATAACAAATTAACATTGTGACATAAGTAACATATTTAATTAGTAGGGTTCTTTGTCATCTAGTTCTTCATCAAAAGACGAAAAATTACACCGAAATTGATCCGGTTGCGAGGTTGTTTGCAATATCAACATGTATATATAAGTTATACAGATCTGCCGAAATAGTCGCTAATTAGCGAGTATTAGGCGACTACTGTGCGATCTGCCAAAATAGTCACCAAATAGTCGCTAATTTAGTGACTATTAGGCGACTACTGTGTAATCTGCCAAACTAGTCGCCTAATAGTTGCTAAATTAGTGACTATTAGGCGACTACTGTGCAATCTGCCAAACTAGTCGCCTAATAGTCGCTAAATTAGTGACTATTAGACGACTACTGTGCAATCTGCCGGAATAGTCGCATATTAGTCGCTAAATTAGTGACTACTTTGGCGACTATGTTTTTTGGTCGTAAAACGGCGACTTAATTACGACTAATTTTATTAATCGCCAAATAGTCGCTAATTAGTCGCAACTTTTAGCGACTAATTATTTAGTCGCCATTTGTAGTCGCTAAAACGTTGTTTTCTTGTAGTGACTTAATTCGATTTTTCTTATAAACTTAGCACTTAATTTATTTATTTTTTGTATTTTAGCATATAAAAGATAAAAATATCCCTCCCTCGGTTTACCCGTGTACCGTCCACAGGCGTATACGTTGTATTATACATGAACTTAAATTATCATGAATATTAATAAAAGTTTAGAAAGTGCTAATTATTGAAAAACACCCACTTTTCACTGATAAATTAAACGTGTATAGGACCATTGAAAGAGATGGAACCTACACACCACACAGAAATATTTGTACACACATATGTGTATAACCGGGATATTAATTCAGAAATATGTGTGTCTTAGACGATAAAGAAAAAAAAACAAATTTATAGAACAATTTTGTGAATCGGATATCGCACAACAATTAGAAGGCCAAGTAATAAAAAAGCATGATACCCAAAAACTCTGGTAGCCTAACTTTTTGGTACATGTTTGCACGTACTATGACCAAAATGGGAAATTTTGGTATGAATCTTCACATGGATTACTCATAATCTTTCATAAACCAACTTAAAGGAAAAACAAAAAAGAAATACTTTATTATTACCGCTTTATTATGCCAGTTTTTTTATCTGAAATTAGGCTACAATCCACTACTTTGACATGCAGCGGTTTTACATGCACAAATACAAAAGAGAATGATAAAGTTTCTTAGAGAGCCTTGAGGATATCATCGGCACTGGAAACCGTGAACTCGCCGCCAGATTCAACGTTGGCGACAGTCACCTTGAGGTTGTCCAGCAACAGAGCAAACCTCCTTGACCTAACACCAAGACCCTTGTCCTTGAGGTCAAGCTCGAGTCCGAGAAGCTGTGTGTATTCTCCTGAACCGTCTGCTACAAACTTCACATGCTTGTTGTCTGGGTATGTCTTTCCCCATGCCTTCATCACAAATGGATCGTTCACTGCAACAAATCAATGCAAACGATGTCGTTATTACAAACCAAGCAGCTTGAACATACATTTGAATATACAAGTCCATCGAGATCATACTCACCGCTAAAGCAAATGATCTCATCAACACCCTTTGATTTCAGGTTCTCTGCTTTGTCAATGAAACTAGGGACATGCTGCATGCTAAATCAGGAAAAAAAGAAAACACAAATTCTCAAATTCGAATCCAAGGATCCATTAGCTTAGCAACTACACAAATCTTAAGGAAGAGGATTTTACCTGCAGGTAGGTGTGAAAGCACCAGGAACACCGAAGAGAATAACCTTCTTTCCGGCGGCGAGAGAGTGAACGGAGACGGTCTGGACCTGATCATTCTCGTCGAAGAATGAAATTGATCCGTCTGGTACAACATCGCCGACAGCAATCGGAGCCATGATCAGAAGCAAATGATTTAAAGTAAATGAGAAAATGGAAGAGTCTAAAACGTGAAATGAAAGTGTAGGACTTTCCGACAATTTATATGGCTTTCGGACAATTAACTGATTTTCTTTCTTGATTACTAGTTGTTTCCTTTTTTTGGGTCAAGATTCGTGTTTTCCGTATAATGAATAACTCATTAATTCATTTTCTTTCTTGATTACTATTTGTTTCCTTTTTTTTGGGTCAAGATTCGTGTTTACCGAAATGAATAAATCATTAATTCATTTTCTTTCCCTTTTTGGTTTACTATATATTTTTGATTTTCTTTCTTGATTTTTTTTTTTTTTGCTTGGTCAAGATTCATGATAACGATTTTTAGCTGTAAATTTTGAACGATACTAAATAATTTTTCGACTTAGGGGGAAAGTTTGGCGACTTTTGGCGATTTTTAGGCGATAGTCACAACCGCCAGTTTTTCGTGTTTTTTTCGGCCGACATCGGAGCCGACGTCGGCTGTACTCTTCTCTTCTCTATTTTTTTAGTTTTAGATTAGGAATAAATCTATGGTACTCACTTTTTTTGCTTTCGGAACATTTGGAGGCGAAGCCTTCTGCGAAAATCACAAACTGATTTTCTGGGAGATGCTCTGTTTTTGACTTCGAGTCTGGCCGGTGGCCGACGCAGGAATAACGATGTTTTCCATTACTATGTGTATATCTATATATGTATACACATCTCTTTTTGGGTGTTGAAGATCGGCTGTCACGGTTGGATCCCGATTGGATTTTCACCGTTAATTCGTAGAAATCTTCTGGGATTCTTCATAATATCATTACCATTACCAACTCTCCTTTGATTCACAGTCTGGGTTTATCCCTAATTTTCGCTAGATTCCGATCTTCGGTGTCGTTGCGATTATTGTCTCTATTTAATAGAGTTTCTTTCCGGCGACACCATCACCATGGCATCGACCGGCTTTCTTTCCGGCGACACCATCACCATGGCATCAACCTGGCTTTTTTTCTGGCGACACCATCACCATGGCATCTGCCGGCTTTCCTTCCGGCGACACCATCACCATGGCATCGACTGGTTATCGGGCATTAGCGTGCACTTTAATTTCTATGTCATAAGAAAAGATTTTCAATTTGATGGGTTTCCCAAACACAATATAGTCCGACATATGTTTTTCTTTGAGGAGACATCAATGGACAATGTATTGGAAACTATTTTGATGGTTGTTGTTGGTAGGTCACTCAAGTTTGAGAGAGGATTCATTAACAGTGGAAGTTTGACTATAATATGGAGAATTAGCCATAAAGAAACCAGTTACACCAATCTCTCTTATACGGAGACAAATGATACCAGTGATGTCAATCTAATAAGACATTTATCATGGCAACAATGGGTAAGAAGACTATGGAGACTTTCAAAGGAACATGGAGGATTTTTACCGAAAGCATCAAAGGGGACAAAGTCAAAGGTAAACCCTGATAGAAGGACTTGGATACGGAAGCTTTGGTATCCAATTGTAGAAACAAAACTTCAGACAACGGAAGCATTGGGTTTTATCATGTTGTGTGTAATTACTAGGTTTAGCCAAGAGTTGCTAACTAAACACACAATTCACATCGAAAGAAGAAAGAATACGGAAAAGGAAAATAACGGACTTACTCATCCGTTAGCGAGTAGCCTTTACTTCGTAAAGCATCGTCAAATTCACTTTTCATGTTATATCATTCTTAACATATGGCGCATATATCTGCATATTTAATAATTTGTTTTCCGGAAGTTTTTTGTTTATTGACTTTGTAACCGTATTTGATATATTGACTATGTAACCGTATTTTGATATTAATGAAATTGTTTGCCGAAAAAAAAAAAAACTAAATAATTTTTCAAAAGCTTTTATAAAATTGACTACTAAAATTTTTACGAAGGTTCCTAAAAACTAGTTTGTGTAATTTTGAAAAATATATAATTTTTTAGAAACAAGTCACATACAGAACTTAGCTTCCACTATTGTTGTTAACATGATTTCTTACCGAGACCCTGTCAAGCTTACATGGGAGACAGATCCCAAGGTTACCATGCGATAAAGGGTATTTATTAGGGAGTTGTGCTTCAACAAATGCAGCAGGTGCATGTGCAGCAAATGCAAACCGTCATAATAAGGCCCAATACTAATTGTTTAGCCCAACTCCTTAATATTGTTAGAACTGCGAATTCATGATGCTTCTGCAACCGCTGCATTTGCTGCACTTGCACCCGCTGCATTTGCTGCACATGCACTTGCTGCATTTGCTGCACATGCACCTGCTGCATTTGCTGAAGCACAACTCCCTAATACTCCCCCTCAAGTTGGAGTGTGGAGATCCCGAACACCCAACTTGGGCAACAATACATCGAATTGAGGTCGTCCAAGAGCCTTGGTAAGAATGTCAGCAATCTGATCTTTGGTACGAACGTGAACAGTATAAATAAGTCCATCATTCACAGCATCATGAACGCAGTGATAATCTCGTTCAATATGTTTAGTCCGTTAATGAAACACTGGATTAGCATCAATGTGGATAGCGGCTTGATTGTCACAATAAAACGGAACATGCTTAGTGATGGGAACGCCAAGATCTTCCATCAGCTGAACAATCCACTTGATTTCCTTAGTAGCAAAAGCCATGGCCCTTTATTCCGCTTCAGCAGACGAATGACTAACCGTAGTTTGTTTCTTCGTTTTCCAGGAAATCGGACAACCACCAAGCAATACGACATAGGCACTGATGGAGCGACGAGTCAAAGGACACGATGCCCGATCCGCATCACAATATACGGACAACTGAAGATCACTGTCGGCACGAAGAAGGATTCCTTGTCCAGGGCAGCCTTTGAGAAACCGTACCACCTGTGTAGCAGCCTCCGAGTGAGCTTCCCGCGGCTCCTTCATAAACTGAGAAATCAAATGAATGACGTAGCACAACTCAGGACGAGTTATAGAAAGGTAAACCAGGCGACCCACAAGCCTACGATACGGAAGAGGATCAGCGAGGTGGAGACCATCATCCGAGGCAAGCTTATGGTTTTGTTCAATCGGTGTCGAAGCTGGTTTGGCACCGAGGAGGCATGTATCAGCGACAATGTCAAGAATGTACTTGCGCTGAGACATAAATATACCTTCATTTGAGCGTGCTACTTCAATTCCAAGGAAATATTTAAGTTTTCCCAAGTCCTTCATATGGAAGCATTCTCCCAAATATACTTTAAATTTTGTCAACTTCTCAAGGTCATTGCTAGCGATCACCAAATCATCTACATAAACCAATACTCGAACCTCTGTTTTACCTCGTGAGTAAGTGAAGAGTGAGTATTTAGAATACGATTGCTCAAAACCAAACTCCAAAAGTGCTTTAAAGAGCTTAGCGAACCAGCAACGAGGAGCTTGACGAAGCCCATACAACGATTTACGCAAACGACATACCTTAGTAGGATCAGAGTGAGTGAATCTGGGGGGTAATTTCATGTGGACTTCCTCCTCAAGATCACCATGAAGAAATGCATTGTGGACGTCCATCTGATGCACTTCCCATTCCTTTGCGGCAACAATACCCAGAAGACCACGTACTGTAGCCATCTTAACAACAAGAGCAAATGTTTCATCAAAGTCTTCTCCTTCGACTTGATTGTTTCCCATTACGACAAGACGCGCCTTATGGCGTTCAACTGTACCATCGGCGTTGTACTTAATCTTGTAAACCCATTTAGAACCAATCGCAGTTTTGCCAGGCGGAAGCGACTCAATATCCCAAGTACCGCTGTCTTCGTGGGCAACAATTTCCTGTTTCATGGCACCACGCCATACTTCATACTTCGCAGCTTCATTATAGTGCTTTGGTTCAACACCGGCGGTCACGGCTGCGAGGAAAGCTTGATGCGACGGTGAGAAAATTAGATCAGAGATATAAGCATCAAGTGGATACTGTATCTTACCTTGGATTGTTTCGGAGGACAATGATATAGAGCAGATGGGAGTGAGATGGGGGTCTTGAGTGCAGACTGCATTATAGGAAACGAAACCCTTGAGTTTAACTGAGGGAATGCGTGCTCTCTGACCTCGTCCCAACTCTTCAATCTCAGCAGGTGGAGTCGCGATTTGAGTATCTGCAACTGGAGATGTCAATGTCGCGACCTGAGTATCCTCAACTGGAGATGGCAATGTTGCAGGTTGAACCTCGACTGGAGATTCCGATATTGCATGACGAATCAGAGCTGTAGCCTCCATCGATGTAGGTGCCAGGTCTGATGCAAGCGAAACCACCGAATCGGAAACATCATTACTGGAGGTTTCGTTGGCATCATCGATAGAGAGAAGAAGATCCGAGCTCCCCCTGTCGTTTCGCACCGTCTCTGGTTCAATTAACCAGTCAGCATCATTCACCTGAGACGAAAAGGTGCATCGTGACTTAACCAGATGCGTCGAATCTGACTTTGACGAGAAAGGGAACTCATTCTCGTGAAACACAACATCTCGGGAAATACTAAACTTTTCAGTATTTAAATCGAAGACCTTCCATCCCTTTTGACCAAAAGGGTACCCAACGAAGACACAACGTCTACTTCTCGGACCAAATTTGTCCTTGTCCCGAGCACGAAGATGTGTGTAACACAGACTTCAAAATACACGCAACTGATCATACTGTGGCTTTTCGCCATGAAGGACTTCATATGGGGACCGATCGTGAAGAACATCAGTTGGAGTACGATTGATGAGATGAGCTGCAGTCATCACAGCTTCTCCCCAAAACTTAATAGGTAAGCCTCCTTGGAAAAACAAAGCACGCGATACGTTGAGGATGTGTCTGTGTCTTCTTTCGACACGACCGTTCTGCTGTGGAGTATCAACGCAGGATGTTTGATGAATAATGTCATTTCACGAAAGAAACGCGAAAGGCACATAAACTCTGTACCATTATCGCTTCGAAGTACTTTTATGTCTTTACTGAATTGTTTTGTTGCCATTGCACATAAGTTTTGCAGAACAAATCGAACCTAGGACTTCTCAAGAAGTAGGTAAGCCCATACAGTGCGTGAATAATCGTCAATGATTGTTAAGAAATAAACTGCTCCACATGAAGCACGGGTTCGGTATGGACTCCAAACATCACAATGAATCAAAGCAAAACACTCTTTTGATTTATGCAAACTTCCGAAGAAAACTTCTCTAGTCTGCTTTGCCCTAAAACAAGTGTCACATGGACTAGGGACAACATATTTATTTGAAGAGGAAAACATAGGTAATGACGATAAAACTGAAAACGATGGATGTCCAAGCCTCTGGTGCCAACAGTACTGATCAACCGAGCTAACAACTGAACTAGACACATGATGAACCCTTGCAGCCATAACATCCTTAAAATAGTAAACCCCATCTCGCTCTTCACCGGCTTCAATCAGGGTCCTCGTGAAACGATCCTGTAAAACACACAACGTATCACTTAGAACTGTAAAACAGTTTGTATGTCGTAATAGCTTCGAAACCGAGATTAATGAGCAATTTAGATTAGGCACAAACAACACGTTCTCAAGGGTAATCTGATCGGATAATGGGAAGACACCCATATGAGTAGCAAATGTTCTATTTCCATCCGCAAAACCAATAGGACATGGAGGTATACGCGATGTATTTCGGAGTAAAGAGAAATCTCCCGTCATATGGTGAGAAGCTCTTGTGTCTAGGATCAAATCACCATGACGAGACTTACCATTAAGACGATCAGATGAAGGATTTGATTTCTCATTGATCATTTGGGACATAGCACGCCACTGTTCTTGAGTAAACTCTGGAAACGATGATGAATTGGATGTGGTTGCGTGAGCGTTCGTTGCTTGTACCCCATAATTTTTGATGCGATCTGAAGTATAAGAACCACGTCCTCCTTGACCACCTCCTCGACTAGCGCCTCTGTTTCCTCTACCACCACCTCTGTTTTGTGATCTCTCCTCCCACCATGGCAGGAAACCCACCAACTGCCAACAATTCTCTTTAGTATGACCACTTCTACCACAATGAGCACATTGAGAGCCACGCTGATCTTGCCCTCTGGAACCAGAAGACGAATGTGAGACCGTCTGTTGAAAAGATAAGTCTTGTAACGCCCGCGTTCCGGAGGAGTTAATTATTGGGGATTAATAATAATTAATTCGGGTTGTTTCCGGGCAGTATCGATCGATACTAGGGGTATCGATCGATACTAGGGGTATCGATCGATACCGGTCGGGATTTCTCCTTATAAGTCTTCTTCCTCTTCTCTTCTTGCGGGTGGAAACCATTTCTTTGAGAGAGAAAAGTCTTGGTCGCGTGAGAGAGAGAGAGAGAGAGAGAAGGGAGCGTGAGAGAGGTGGAAGCTTGGTGAAGCTTGGATCTTGCGAGATCGAGAGAGATTCGAGCTTGGGAGAAGCTTGAAGAAGAGATCGGAAGAGTTTGGTTTGGTCAGCTAAAGGGAAGCGAGTGAGGTCTTCTAGAGCTCGATCCAGCCGATTTAAGGTGAGTTGGGACCAAAGGTTAGCAATTAAGCTTGTGTGATGCTTGTTTAAGCTTGATTGTTGATTTTCGTGGTTGGTCTTGGCGATTTCTGGGTTTAGATTTCGCGGAAGGTTGTGAGTTGCAGGTGGGTATCGATCGATACCATGAGAGTATCGATCGATACTAGACTCTTGTCGGTGGACTCGAGTTGTGTGGGTATCGATCGATACTGGCCGTGGCCTGTGGGCATGTGTTGCCTGTGGCATCGATCGATACCAGGGGTGTATCGATTGATACCAGCCGTTTGCATGTGGGCATGTGTTTTGGGTATCGATCGATACCAAGGGGGGGTATCGATCGATACTGGTTGTTGGTGGTGCCTGGGAAGCGTGTTGTGTGTTTACCTTTCAGGCTGTGTGTCTAGCTTTTCTTGGGATGAAATTGCTAGGCGTTGGTATAGTTTTTCATGGTGATGAATTGCTATTTGTGTTTGAAGTTTTAATTGGTGTTAATTAATTATTCGTATTGATATTGTTAATTGTTGTTGATTGTGCTTATTGTTTAGCCTGTTGTTGGGATGATCTCTCACTCAGCGTTTGGTTAGCCAAATGTTGATGCATCACTTTTGTCGATGCAGGTAAAGATAAGGTGTGATCGTGGAATCGAGGCAGTGAAGAGGGGATGATTAGGACCCGGGGTTTCTATTGTTGTTGTTGTTGCGTTGTTGTTCTAGAACTGTTAGCTTGTTTAAGCTGTAAAACTGGGATTGTTCTTGTATTGTTCTTGTGATGTTAATTATCGTTGTTTAATTAAAAAAAAAAATGCGGTCGTTTCAGTTTGGTATCAGAGCCCATACGGTTCTAGGAGCCTAGGTGGTTCTAGAATAGATTGGGTGTTGTGTGGGGTCTTAGAATCATCCTCTTCGAGCCTTGTGAGATTCCACGGTGAGTATCTTTATTGTGAGGATTGTTGTTGGTTTCTTTAGCTTGTGCTTCTGCACGTGTGCAGATGGCTAGAGGGCGTGGTAGAGGTCGTGGCCGTGGTAGGGGTCGTGGCCGTGTGCCGGCGGAGCAGGTCGAGGAGTCGCGTGCGAGTCAGTTGGGGTCTGAGGGAACGGCCGGTGTGAGTGCCGTTGGGGCTGGCGTGAGCGCCAGTGTGGCTGGTGTTCCAGCGGGAGCTGCAGGTGTAGCAGCTGGTGATGCTCGGGCCCGAGATGATCGCATAGCGGATCTGTTGACGAGGTTGTTGGAGCGGTTACCAGAGAGGGTACCGGCTCAGGCTCCTGTTGTTCCGGTAGTTGTGGAGGCTCAGCCTCAGGTGGCA
>PKML01050902.1:400427-415599 GCA_002933935.1 Eutrema yunnanense
AGAAGCGCACCAGTCGAAATTCTCCATTCACCCGGGCCTTAACAAGATGTATAGGGACCTTAAACGGTACTATCATTGGGTCGGGATGAAGAAGGACGTGGCAGAATGGGTAGCAAAGTGCCCAACCTGTCAACTAGTGAAAGCAGAACATCAGGTTCCAAGCGGCTTGCTACAAAGCTTGCCAATGCCGGAATGGAAATGGGACCACGTAACCATGGACTTTGTGACCGGATTTCCCAAGTCAAAAACGGGGAAGGACGCGGCCTGGGTCGTGGTGGATCGGTTAACAAAATCGGCTCATTTCATTGCGATAAAGAAGACAGACGGAGCCGAACGGATCGCAGTCAAGTACATCGAGGAGATCGTGCGCTTGCACGGAGTGCCGGTAAGCATTGTCTCGGACAGAGACTCGAAGTTCACCTCGCACTTCTGGAAGGCTTTCCAAAAAGCCCTGGGAACGAGAGTAAACATGAGTACCGCGTACCACCCGCAAACCGATGGGCAGTCCGAACGGACAATACAAACACTCGAAGATATGTTGAGAGCATGTGTGCTTGACTGGGGTGGGTCATGGGAGACGTATCTACCCCTGGCCGAGTTTGCATACAACAATAGTTTCCATGCCAGCATCGGGATGTCTCCTTACGAGGCATTATATGGACGGCCATGCAGAACGCCACTGTGTTGGACCCAAGTCGGAGAGAACAGGTTGTACGATCAGGAAGTGATCGAGAAAACCACCAATAAGATTAAATTCTTGAAGATAAGAATGAAGGAGGCACAGGATAGGCAGAAGAGCTATGCTGATAAGCGCAGAAAGGACATAGAATTTGAGGTAGACGATTTTGTTTACCTGAAAACGATCACGTTCAAAGGAAGGGCGCGGACTTCTAAGCAAGGTAAATTGGATCCAAAGTACATGGGACCATTCCAGGTCCTGGAACGAGTTGGGGCCGTGGCCTACAAGTTGGATTTGCCATCAGAGATGGATGCATTTCACAACGTGTTCCATGTATCGCAACTAAAGAAGTGCCTCTCGGATCAAGACAAGGTCCTCACAAAGATACCTTACGATTTGTGTAAGAACCTCACCATAGAAGCAAGACCGGTGGAAGTCCTAGATCGGGATGTCAAGGTAACAAGGAAAAAGAACATACCGACGATGAAAGTGGTATGGGAAAGTGATGGCCGGCGCGAGATAACGTGGGAAACCGAGAATAGAATGAAGGCAGATTTTCCACAATGGTTCGATTGGTGGAAGAAGAGTCTGACCGAAAGTTCGGATTCGAGGACGAATCCCAATTGGGTGGGGGAGACTTGTAACGTCCCCGATCCGCGTTAGGATCAGCGGGCCGGACCATGGTGAGGAAATAGCCGAGAGTTTACTGAGGGAATCGCACTATGGTCCGTAAGAGCCTCAGATTAGCTGAGGGGAGCTGAAGTAAAGGAGCTGGACAGCTGAACCAGCTGAAGTAAAAGCTCGGACAGCTGAGACAAGTGTGAACTAGCTGGAGTCTAGCTAAGTGGGAAGTGAGCTAGCTCAACGACTGGGAGCTAGCTAGGGCAGCTGAGGTGAGAGCTAGGCAGCTCGTAGCCGAGCTAGGTGGTTATGGGCGGTTATAGGCGGTTATGGGCTTGAAGCATCGCAACCTTTCGTGAAGCATCGCAACCTTTCGGTCAAGCGTTGCACCCTTTCGCCCAAACCACACAACCTTTCGCCTAGTACCCTTTTGGGGGCGAGATCAAAATCTATAAATGGGACCCTTAGGTCCCATTTTTCGCACATCACACCCACACCCAAAGAGAGAGGTTTTCCGGCCAAGTTCCGGCAAGAGAAAGGCCTTGGCCGTAAGAGAGAGAAAACGAGAGAAAGGGAGAGCGAGAAGAAGAGAAGAAGAAAGAGAGAGAGAGTCCGAGTGATTGCTCTAGATCGTGAAGGAGCCAAGCGTGGGAAGGAGAAGAGGTTTCACGGCAACAGAAACCTCCGCATACCGCGTATAAAAGGTTAGGAACTTTCCGACAACGTAGTGCCCGAATCCCATTAAACGGTTGCCGAGATGTGGCTCGGCCTTAGGCCTACGTACGGATCGTTCTTTCTGTCTTTAAGTTCTTCGTAGTACCACCGGCCTTAGCCTAGACTAGGCCGGGATGTGTTAACGCGAGTGTTCGCGGGATGATGGTGTGACGATTAGGGATGATCGGCTGTTATGCGCGGGCATCGGTAGCGGCAAGAGCCGGCCGTGTCACGGCATAGACCTCGCGGACAGTCCCGGCTTGGTCACGCATCCCGTGTGTGAAGCCGGTTACATGGCGGCTCGAGGGATCACAGCCTTAGGCGTGTATCGGCAATTGGTTATGACCGGCCGTGTACGGCCAGGCCCAAAGGGGATCCGTGGCTCGCGCTATGTATTCCGGCTATGATGAGTAGGGTCTTAGAAGCGTTTGTTTATGCGAATACTTCATATGCATTCTCAATTGATCCAAGTCTATTTATGTGTTAATCGTATACTTATGTGATATGTGGGATTTCAGGTGATAAGGGGAGTACCGAGTCCAAATGGGACTAAGCGCAGATCGTGACCGGCCAAGGGGGATGAGTGGTGCTTAGGATCGTATAGTTAGATCGTACATGTAATAGCTTATATGCGAACAGATATGTGTACCGAATCTTGTATTGAATCTTGTTTATGATATAAAAATCCACCGTTTTATTACTTGCTTGTCACCAGGAACCTCGAATATTGACTTAGTAATTAAAGGACCATTAAAACGGACTGGATGGCTCGGAATCACTTAATGATCCGAATGGGAACGGCCGCCCAAGGCTTAGAAGCCGGGACGGGGTGTTTCAAGCTGTCCTCAGAAGGGCGGAGTGCGAGTGGATTCTCGAGTGTGCCATCACTGCAAGGAGGCGGGTCACATCAGGCCTCAGTGTCCCCAGTTACGGCAGATTGAGACCACGGTGGTGCAGCCCGTCAGGCAGGTGGCATCAGCGCCTCGAGTGTACTCCATCACCGAGACCGGGGAGCCGAGTTCCAGACCGATCACATGTATTTTCTTAGACTCCTCTAAGTTTAATTTTGTGATGGGGAATGTCGTGCTTGCCGGGGTGTTTAGGTTCTCGGCACATATTTATGTGCAGGGACCTTGTGTGTTGGGGGTGTAGAGTGTCATGTGTTGTTTGACACAGAAGCATCGCATTGCTTCGTTTCCCCGGAGTTGGCCGAGAGGGCTAATCTTCGAAGCGAGCCCGGTGTGAGTTTGGGTTTCGTGGAGGTTGCCGGAGGGAAGCTCCTGAGGATTCACGGTCGGGTGCAAGACGTGGATGTTCAGGTAGCAGGAGAGTCCATGGCTGCCGATTTGATTATCGGCTCAGTGGAGCTGTACGATGTCATCTTGGGTATGGATTGGCTCGGGAAGTTCAGAGCGCATCTGGGCTGTCACCGAGGGCGAGTCGAGTTAGACCAAGGAAAAAGGGAAGTTGGTGTATCAGGGTGTGAGACCGACTTCCGGGAGTCTCGTGATCTCGGTTGTGCACGCGGAGCGTCTGATCGAGAGGGGTTACGAGGCGTTTTTGGCTACTATTTCCTTGCCGGAGGCCGTCGGAGAGGCTAGGGTTCAGGATATTCGTGTGGTTCTTTCAAAGCTGCGGGAACAGAAGTTTTTCGCTAAGTTGAGCAAGTGTAGCTTCTGGCAGCGGGAGATCGGTTTTCTGGGTCACATTGTCTCTGCGGAGGGAGTGTCGGTAGATCCGGAGAAGATCCAGGCCATTAGTACTTGGCCGAGGCCGAGGAATGCTACTGAGATTCAGAGTTTTCTTGGGTTAGCAGGGTATTATCGGCGGTTCGTCAAGGGTTTCGCGAGTTTGGCTAAGTCTATGACGAAGCTGACAGGGAAGGATGTTCCTTTCGTGTGGTCCTCAGAGTGTGATGAGAGTTTCGCGCAACTGAAGGCCGTGTTGACTAGTACTCCAGTATTGGCGTTGCCTGAGTCGGGTGAGCCTTACGTGGTGTATACCGATGCGTCGGGAGTGGGCCTTGGTTGTGTGTTGATGCAGCGGGGGAAGGTTATTGCCTATGCTTCGCGGCAGCTGCGGAAGCATGAGGGCAACTACCCTACCCATGATCTAGAGATGGCTGCAGTAGTTTTCGCTTTAAAGATTTGGAGATCTTATCTTTATGGAGGAAAGGTGCAGGTGTTCACAGATCATAAGAGCTTGAAGTACATTTTCACTCAGCCTGAGTTGAATTTGAGGCAGAGGCGCTGGATGGAGCTAGTGGCCGATTATGATCTTGAGATAGCTTACCATCCTGGTAAGGCTAATCTGGTTGCGGATGCGTTGAGTCGGAAGCGGGTGGCTTTGGCTCGGGAGCTCGAGGTTGAGTCTTTGGTGAGCGAGATTAGCATGTTGCGCTTATGTGTTGTATCTCAGGAACCTTTGGGCTTAGAGGCGGCTAACCAGGCGGATCTTTTGAGGAGAGTTCGGTTGGCTCAGGAAAAAGATGAGGGTTTGGTTAAGGCTTCGAGAGCAGAGGGTTCTGAGTATCAGGTATCTGCGAACGGCACTATCCTTGTCAGTGGGAGGGTATGCGTACCTTTGGATGAGGATTTGCGGCGAGAGATCCTGAGTGAGGCTCATTCGAGTATGTTTGCGATTCTTCCAGGAGCGACTAAGATGTACCGCGATCTCAAGCGCTATTATCATTGGGTCAGGATGAAGAAGGATGTGGCTAACTGGGTTGCTTCGTGCAACGTGTGCCAGTTAGTGAAGGCGGAGCACCAGGTCCCGAGTGGTTTGTTGCGGAGTTTACCCATTCCAGAGTGGAAGTGGGATATGATCACGATGGATTTCGTGGTGGGTTTACCAGTTTCTCGGAACAAGGATGCTGTTTGGGTCATCGTTGATCGATTGACCAAGTGTGCGCGTTTTCTGGCCATTAAGAAGACCGATGGGGCGGCGGTTTTGGCTAGGAAGTACGTGTTGGAGATTGTGAGACTGTATGGAGTACCGGTGAGCATTGTTTCGGACCGGGATCCTAAGTTCACATCGGAGTTCTGGAATGCGTTTCAGGCAGAGATGGGCACGAAGGTGCACTTGAGCACGGCGTATCATCCTCAGACGGATGGGCAGTCCGAGCGGACCACCCAGACTTTGGAGGATTTGTTGAGGATGTGTGTGCTGGATTGGGGTGGTCACTGGGTGGATCACTTGAGCTTGGTTGAGTTTGCGTATAACAATAGTTACCAGGCGAGTATTGGGATGGCTCCATATGAGGCTCTATATGGGAGGCCATGTCGTACCCCGTTGTGTTGGACACAAGTGGGGGAGAGGAGCACTTTGGGTGCGAGTTTTGTTCAGGAAACTACAGAGAAGATCCGGGTTTTGAAGCTGAACATGAAAGAGGCCCAAGATCGGCAAAAGAGTTATGCTGATAAGAGGCGGAAGGAGCTTGTGTTTGAGGTGGGAGATAGTGTGTATCTCAAGATGGCTTTGCTGAGAGGTCCGAACAGGTCCATTGTTGCGACTAAGTTGAGTCCGAGGTATATGGGACCGTTCCGGATTGTGGAGCGTGTTGGACCGGTAGCGTATCGGTTGGAATTACCCGCGGTTATGCAAGCATTTCATAAGGTATTCCATGTGTCGATGCTGAAGAAGTGTTTGCATAGGGGTGACGAGGTATTGGCTGAGATTCCGTCAGATCTCCAGCCCAATATGACCGTTGAGGCGAGACCTTTGAGAGTTCTCGAGCGGAGGGTCAAGGAGCTTCGTCGGAAGAGGATTCCGATGATGCGAGTTCTGTGGGACTGTGACGGGGTGCAGGAGGAAACTTGGGAGCCAGAGGCTAGGATGGAAGCGAGGTTCCAGAAGTGGTTCCAGAAGCAAGCTGGGGCTTGAGTTCCATCGAGAGGTTCCAGTTTCGGTTATAGCTGTGTGCTATGTGTGTTTCATTTTGTATTGCCGTTGTGTAGAACGATGTTACATTATGATGTATAATAAGATTAGTATTTCTTATTATTGGTGACTTTGGGAGTCACGGTTTCGCATTTGCGTTTGGGGTGAAAGCGTTAATGCGAGAGAGTAATAAGATGGGTGTTCTTATTGCTGTTGTGAGCGTTGCGTGTTTCAGTTAAGCTTGTTCGGGGAAATGAGTCGAGTGACGTGACCGGGTTATTTCACTTAGCGGTTCTATGTGGTGGGTCGGATTGCAGGCGTATGGTACTTGTTTGTTTTATTACGTCTGTATTGATGACCTACTGCAGATAGTTTTTGGGTGTTAAAGGTAGCCTAGTCGTAGTTGTCTTGACAAGTCTTTCTAAAGCAAGCCGACACTGGAAGGTGCGCATGGGAGGTGCAATGGCATGGTTAATGGTAATGCACGGCAGATATTCCGGGTATGGAATATAGGTGATGCCGGTGTTGCCTTGCGAGGATTTACACGGATCACAGGAGGTAGGGAGGTGCGATGGCCGGGTTATTGGTCATGCACGGCAGATATTCCGGGTAGGGAATATGGGTGATGCCGGTGTTGCCTTGCGAGGATTTACACGGATCACGGGAGGATTGGTTCCTCTGGTGCCGATAGCTCACAGGACTGTGTGTCTTGAGGGTGCGACTGGCAATGTACTCAGGCTCGGGAGGTTTATAGCCTAGAGTGATACGTGATACCGTGGATTAGTAAGGAGTATATCCTAGACGTAGGATATATTGCCTAGAATTGAGTGGTATGGGGTATTTGGACTCTTATAGGTTATATTACCGAGTGGAGTGGTACGGCAGATACCCAGAACTCAGAGATACCGCGGTGTCTTGAGTGCTGTGGTATGGTATATACCTTGCGAGGTATGGTGTATATCCTGCGGGATATGGTAGATGATCAGAACTCAGAGATGCTGCGGTGTCTTGAGTGCTGTGGTATGGTTGATACCTTGCGAGGTATGGTGGATATCCTGCGGGATATGGCTGATGCTCGGAACTCGGAGATGCTGCGGTGTCTTGAGTGATGGGATTGGCGTGTGTTGAACAATGAGTACATATGATGCCGCGGTGTCATAAGCATAAGGACCGAGTGGGAAACCTCGGAGGTTGGTTTTGAACCTCGTATGAGTGTTGAGATGGCCGAGTTGGCCAAGGATTGTGTAATCGTTGCGACGATTAAGGTTCATTGGAGATGAACGGTTCATGGGAGATGAACGGTAACGAAGATTCGAGGTCGAATCTAAGTTAGTGGGGGAGAATTGTAACGCCCGCGTTCCGGAGGAGTTAATTATTGGGGATTAATAATAATTAATTCGGGTTGTTTCCGGGCAGTATCGATCGATACTAGGGGTATCGATCGATACCGGTCGGGATTTCTCCTTATAAGTCTTCTTCCTCTTCTCTTCTTGCGGGTGGAAACCATTTCTTTGAGAGAGAAAAGTCTTGGTCGCGTGAGAGAGAGAGAGAGAGAGAAGGGAGCGTGAGAGAGCGTGAGAGAGGTGGAAGCTTGGTGAAGCTTGGATCTTGCGAGATCGAGAGAGATTCGAGCTTGGGAGAAGCTTGAAGAAGAGATCGGAAGAGTTTGGTTTGGTCAGCTAAAGGGAAGCGAGTGAGGTCTTCTAGAGCTCGATCCAGCCGATTTAAGGTGAGTTGGGACCAAAGGTTAGCAATTAAGCTTGTGTGATGCTTGTTTAAGCTTGATTGTTGATTTTCGTGGTTGGTCTTGGCGATTTCTGGGTTTAGATTTCGCGGAAGGTTGTGAGTTGCAGGTGGGTATCGATCGATACCATGAGAGTATCGATCGATACCAAGGGGGGGTATCGATCGATACTGGTTGTTGGTGGTGCCTGGGAAGCGTATTGTGTGTTTACCTTTCAGGCTGTGTGTCTAGCTTTTCTTGGGATGAAATTGCTAGGCGTTGGTATAGTTTTTCATGGTGATGAATTGCTATTTGTGTTTGAAGTTTTAATTGGTGTTAATTAATTATTCGTATTGATATTGTTAATTGTTGTTGATTGTGCTTATTGTTTAGCCTGTTGTTGGGATGATCTCTCACTCAGCGTTTGGTTAGCCAAATGTTGATGCATCACTTTTGTCGATGCAGGTAAAGATAAGGTGTGATCGTGGAATCGAGGCAGTGAAGAGGGGATGATTAGGACCCGGGGTTTCTATTGTTGCTGTTGTTGCGTTGTTGTTCTAGAACTGTTAGCTTGTTTAAGCTGTAAAACTGGGATTGTTCTTGTATTGTTCTTGTGATGTTAATTATCGTTGTTTAATTAAAAAAAAAATGCGGTCGTTTCAAGTCTCGTTTGGCAACGAAACCTACTGCGTTCTGTTGCGATTCACGTTCCTTGGCGGAGTTCAAACGTTGCTCCTCACGAACCACTTTTGCATAAATCTCACCAATGTATGTAGATGCATATGATGCGATGATAGCTTGACACATACCACCAAATCGAGCTTCATCTAACCCATCACGAACTGATGCATCTTTTCTTCTTCACGTTCCTTCTCATACTCAAGACCAGCACTACACGTACAAGTAGGAAGTGGCTTGTACATGTCGAGTTCCTCCCAAATCTTTGACAACCGTGCGTAGTAATCGATCACCTCATCACCATTCTGTCGGCACACTGCTAACTTCTCTTTCAAATGGTGTACACGCACCTTGTTTTCCACAGAGAAACGCTTCTTAAGGTTTTCCCACAACTTGTGAGAATCCGTGATAAACGTCACCGTTGATCGGACTCGCGTCTCAATTGATGTGCGAATCCACCCAACAATCATGGAGTTTACCAAAAGCCAAAGCTCGAGATTATGATTGTGTGCTAGTGGCTTCAGTATGGTTCCTTCAATGAAACCTAGTTTCCGTTTTGCACGAAGAGCATTGGTCATCTCTCCCGACCACTCATTATAGTTTTCTCCAGTTAACATCACCGATGTAATTAGAGCACCAGGGTTAAGGTAATCTGACCCGACCCGGAACAAAACCCAACTCAAAACTGAACCCACCCAACTTACTTAAAATCCAACATCGATTTGGGGCTAAAATTATGGTTCCTTAGAGAAAAAATAATATTTCATCGCTTTCATTGCGCGTTTCTCTCTCCCAATCCTCTACATTTTTTGGTTAGTCTGCTCAATTATGGTCTTATTGTTTTGTTACAGTTGTTTGGTCTCCCAATTTTGGTTATGATTTTCGTATTTTAATAAGATTTTAGATGATTTCGATGATTTTTGGTGAATTTAAGGAGGTTGTTATAATTTGGTTTAAAATTCTATGTAATCCCACATAAAACCATGGAATTTGGGTCTTTGTATTTTTAACAAAGAAACACCTCTAAAATCACTTAAAGTCATTAAAATCTCAATACTTAAAACGTTTCCAATAACAGTGGATTTTAATAAACATTTACAAATCATATATCCAATAACATTGGATTTTAGAATGTCTTTTAAAATCCACGTTTGAATAGCATAAGATTTGTCATTTTGATTCAAAACACTTCAAATGTTCAGTTCAATACACCCCGGCCCCTTAAAATCTATTGTAGCATGAGACGTATTCGACGGTACACACTATGACAGACTTTTGTTTGAATTCAGTTTTTAATCTAACAAATCATTAGTTTCAAAGAGAATTTTTCACTGACTTTGAGAGGCGAAACATCACCCCCCCCCTTTTAAAACCCTAGCCGCCTCCAAATCCTTTTCTCCGATCTCTCTCGCCGGCGCGCGTGGTTGCTCACCACCGCCGCCAGAGGGACCCCCGTTGTCTCTTTTCTTCTTCGGCCTCTCTTCCGGTGGGTTTTCCTTTTCGGCCGGTGGTAGATCTTAGGTTTGGTTTCTCGACTGCGGTGGTTCTGGTCGAGCTTCAGAGGCAGCGGTGGTCTTATGTCGACTTGCTCTTCCTTGCGGCGAGCCATAAGGTGTCTCTTTCCTCCGTTCAGTGCGTGTGAGGACCATCTTTGACTTAGGGTTGCAACATCTTCGGCCTTGTCTTTGCCCTGTTTTGGGTGTGTCTCCGATGACCTCGCCGGCCTCGTCTTTTGCTTCGGCTTTGGTAGAGCTCTGTAGTTGTGGTCTTTGTCTCTTCAAGTTTTGGAATTCGATTTCTTCTTCCTATTCGATTTGCCGAGGACAGCATCTCATCGGGTTTCGAAGCTTTCTTTTTCCTTCTCTGATCTTGTTTCATGATATTCAGCGGCGGATTTCCTTGGATCTTACCTTGTTTCGTGTTTGGGCTTTGAGGCTGGTCTTCTCCTCCTCGCCTTGATCAGCCTCTCTACTTCCGTCCTCTGCCTCCGTTTTGAGTTTGTTGTCCCCTCTCCGTTATGTGTTTGTTTGCTTGGCTTGGTTCGAGGGTTCCGTAAAGTGGTCTTCGGAGAAGCTCGCCATAGCCGTGGTTTCCTCTCCTCTTTCCCCGAGATGCGTCTGCCTCCCCTTCTAGCATCAAATGGAGTGGTGCTCTTCTTCCTCTTCTTGCACCTTGTGGTTTGAAATTCCTCAGTTATTCGATCTGATCTAGAGATCGTTCTCTCTTTGGCTCGTTGGGCCTCTTGTGGTTCTATTAGGTCTGAAAAGGTTATGGTGGTGTTGTTGGAGGTCCACATCCTTTCCGGAGCGGTACACTCCCGATCTTCATGTCTCGGTTCTCCTTCAGCTCTCTCCGATCCGATTCTTCCTCTTTGGTTATGTGGTTGGCAAATCTTGCTGGGTTAGAAGATCGGTTTCCTCTTGCCTCTGCTTTGTTAGGGTCTAGTAGGTTTCAGTCTAGAGTTTTTAAGAGTTTGTTGGTCATTTGGTTTTTGGTGTTATGCGTTTTTTCGTGTTGGCGGCCGGTCTTCAAGTTCTAATCTGCGTTTTATCGCCGATGTATCCTTTTAGTATCCTTTTGGCTCACATCTAAGACTTCTTAGTGGATCTACTTTGTCCGCTAGTATCGTTCTTATGTTGTAATTTCAAGCATTGTACATTTCTGCTTTCAATTGAATATCGTTACCAACAAAAAAATCATTAGTTTCAAATAAAATTTAAATTTCGGTTCGTTTCGTTTATTTTTCCATTCTCGATTTTGTTTGAATTCAATTTCAGTTTTTGGTTATAGGGGAATTGAAAAATCATTTTTGGATAAGATTTCAGCAATCGGAGCCATGAGAAGCAAAATAATTGAAGTAAATGGAAAACTAGGTGATACCCCGTGCATCGGCACGAGCTGAAATGATTATTAAGAAAATTTCATATAATTTTAGATATAAATTTATGGGATACTTGCAAAAATGACTCACAATTTGTGGTCAAATGTAAACATAATCCCTTTTTCTCCATTTTCAACAAATACCACTTTCTCTCCATTATATCCTTCACAACCACACATATTCACAAAAATGTCATTATGGTCTTAGTATATATATATTTTTTAAATAGCAAAAAGACACAATAATCCATGGCATATCAATTATTTACGAAAATGTCATCTTCTTCAATTTTCCCAACCAACATTAACAACCAATTTCGAGCTCTAAATGCTCAATATGTGAGATCATAACCTCATAACCTTAAAATGGTTAGTTTTGTAATTGACCATTTTTTAGTTTTTCAACGCAGACTTCATGCGAAGTCTGCGAATTCTCCTTTGAAAAACAAAAATATCATGCAGACTTCATGCGAAGTATGCGTAAAAGTGAGGTTAGTTTTTCATTTGACCAAAACTTTGACTTTTTTAGAGCAGATTTCACATGAAGTCTGGAAAAACCAGACTTCACCTGAAGTCTACTCTATGTCAGTTTTGCATTTGACCAAAACTTTGACTTTTTAGAGAGGTTAGTTTTGCGTTTGACAAAAAATTCAAACATTGACCATGAAAATCAATTAATTGGTAGACTTCGGGTGAAGTCTGCTTAATAGCGTAGACTTCATGCGAAGTCTCCAATTAATTTAATTCGAGATTTTGGTCAAACACAAAGCTAACCTAGCGTAGACTTCGTATGAAGTCTGCACATTTCAGACTTCATGTGAAGTCTACTTTACTAAAGTCAAACTTGGTCAATTGCAAAACTAACCTATATTAGACTTCGTTTTTAGAGTATACTTCAGGTGAAATTCCGCATACTTCACCTGAAGTCTGCTTGAAAATGTGAAATTATTGTCAAATTCTGGTCAATTGCAAAACTAACATGTTTACTCCGTAGACTTCATCTGAAGTCTACTCTTGAAAAGTCAAACTTATGGTCAATTGCAAAATTAACCTAAAATACAGACTTCAGTGTGAAGTCTACTTTCATATAGGGGACAGACTTCTATTTTATACGGAACAGACTTCAGTGTGAAGTCTGTGTGGTTAATTTTTTTTAAAAAATGCATTTATAGCATATTTGTAATGAATTTTTTAGATTTTCTTTGTCTCACATGTATGTTTGTTGTTGTTGCTGCATATGTATGAGTTTGACGTGTTTATGTGTTACAATTATGGAAAAATTAATTTTCTTGTTTAATTTGATTAGGCTTTTAGCTCATTGTGCAGACTTCAGGTGAATTCTACGTTTATTTACGATCACTAATGTGGTTTATATATGTTTTTTTTACAGAGAATGGTTCAGTTACATGTTGTTTATGGATGGGTGATGAAAGACTTGTCGTGGCATTTTGTGGTGGATAATCGCAAAGGAGGGAGAATGTTCTTTTTGAGTGATGGTTGTACACATGGTGAACTCGTTGAAATGGCTCAAGATGATTATATGCTGGACAAGAAATTGAGTTGATGGAGTTAACTTATTCATTACCGGATTCAATTTTGGAAAAAATGGCTCCGGATACCCTTTCTATGCACGTCACAAATGATAGACAAGTTCGGAGTTTGATCGAGTTAAGTAGAACGCATGTTGTACGTCTTTGTGTATCGAATCGTTTCGATATGGATACTAAAAATAATGACGACGTGGATGGACATGCGGATGAAGATTGTGATGAAGATGCAGACGAAAATGCGGAAGAATGTAAGGACGAAGATGTGAATGGGTCTAGTGGTGGTGATGTTATTGGTATTGATGGGATAGTGAAAGATGATGACGAAGAAGATGAGGATTACAATCAGTATGGAAAAGTAAAAGGTGAGGATGAAGATGATATGTGGTTTGATGATGAGGATGTGAAAGCGGGTTCGGGTGGTCAAGGAGGAAGATACGAAACAACATGGTCTGACAAAATCTATGTCAAAGCAAGTTTTCCTAGCAAGGATGAGCTGGTATCAGAGTTGCGATAGACGGCAGTAATGTTAAAATTCGCATTCAAAGTATATAAGTCTACGAAAATTCTGTTTGTGCCTAAATATTGTGTGAAAGGATGCGAATGGAAGCTTATAGCAGGTGTGAAGAACGAATCAAACACGTTTTGGATGACAAAGTATGTGAGAGTTCATACATGTTCAGTGGCGGACCAAATGGCTCACCATAGAGATTCTACTCCGAGATATATTTCTACGCTATTTATAGAGCGCTTTGGAATAATCGATGGAATTACAACAAAAATATCAAAGATTCAATGAGGGTGAACTTTGGTGTGAATATGGATTATACAACTTCAAACAGAGCATTGATATATGCCCAAGAATTAGTGAGGGGAAGCAAAAGATGGATATGGGAATTTGCCTTCTTATTTGCATCTAATCGAAAAAGCCAATCCAGGAACTGTCACTGGTCTTGAAATTGATGATAAGAATAGATTTAAATATCTATTTCTATCTTTTGGAGCCTCGATAGCTGGTTTTTAATATCTGCGACGAGTTATTGTGGTGGATGGGTGTCATCTAACTGGGAAATACACACTACAAGAAAACACAGTTTTTGCGACTACCAAAATAGTCCCAAAATAGTCGCAAATGAGTCATTTGCGACTATTTTGTGACTAAAAATTTTAGTCGCAAATATTTGGTCGCTAAATACAATAGTCACAAAACAGTCGCTATTTTGCGACTAATATGTGACTCTAATATCAGTCGTAAATTAGAGACTAATTTTGTGACTACTTGTTAAAAAAAAATTAAAAAAAAAACAAAAACAAAAAATTAAAAATATATATTTTTATTTATTAAATTAATTAATTAATAACAAAAAAATGAAAAAAAAACAAAAAAAAAACAAAAACTGATCGAGCACCTCCGCTCGATCCGGCTCAGCCTTCTTCTCTTTCCGGCGAGCTGCTCCTCTCCGGCGGCATCAGCAGGTTGAGGCACCATCTCTCTCGCCGTCGGTCTCTTCTCCGGCTCAGCCTAAATCGCGAGCACCTCCGCCTGCATCTTCTTCTCCGACGAATGGCGGCTAAGATCTACGGATTGGGGCGGCGGGATACGAGCAGCCAAGGCGGTCCGTGTTCCTCCCCATCTTCGGAGGGTTCCTCGTCTTCGGAGGGTTCCTCGGAGGGGACTCCTTTTCCTCCGTAAATTCCGATCGGAGGCAGCGACAGTGGTTTAGATCGGTTTAGATCGGGGAGAAACGTGGGGCATCGGATCTTGGGTCTTCTCATGGATCTTGGGTCTTCTCATGGATCTCGGGTCTTCTCATGGACCTGTAAAAAAACATGGAAAAAAAGAAATAGAGTTGCTAAACGGAGGACGGCCGTGACTCCGTACTCCTGAAGCTGAAGATCGGAGGAAGAGATGAGAGAAATGAGGGGCTTAATGGCGCCGGCTTTGGCGATTTTGATCTGATTCTCAGGTTTGTTCTTGGATAAGAGCCTGATCTCCATGGCAGCTTGCTTCTGCTCATCGATGGGAAAGGAGGAGTCGAGATGCGCAACGAGATGGGCGATGAGATCATCGGAATTGTCAGAGGCACATGAGAGGAGGAGGCGACGGCTCTCGGAGGAAGCCGAGGGGAATTTGCCGGATCTGTCGCTGAAAGCAGAGGAGTGGTCGTCGTTATCGCTGAAATCGCGGCCCATGTAGGTGAAGAAGAAGATAGATCGAAGAAGAAGATAGATCGAAGACAATTTCGAAGAGAAAATAATAAAAAAACAAAGTCACAAAAAGTTAAATCGCAATATAAATTAAATCCATGATAAACCATTTAAAAAAAAAGATCCTTCACCGTTGGATTAAACCAATCAACGGTGGAGGATCTCAATCCTTGTCTAAATGAATTAGCCAATGAGAAGCTTTCATTATTTTTGTCATTTAGTCGCAAATTAGTCTCAAATTTG
>PKML01050902.1:415670-448209 GCA_002933935.1 Eutrema yunnanense
CAAATTAGTCACAAAAACTGGGTTTGCAAATTAGTGTACATGTTACCCCAAACCCTAAACTTTAATAACATATGAGGTTTGAATATCACTTAACAATGATTTTGGGTATATATCTCTTCAAAAATATATTTTACAATTTAAGATTTAGAGTTTATGATTAAGTGTTAGAGGTTTAGGGTTTAGAATTTAGAATTTATAAAATGATCATATTAAAAAAATTTGTAAGTGTTGATTTTATTTTTGTATATTATTTGATGTTTATGTGTAAAATTTTGTTTACAATTTAAGATTTAGATCAAGTTTATGATTAAGGGTTATATGTTTAGGGTTTAGGGTTAAGGGTTTGTGGTTTAGGGTTTATAATTTATTGATTTATAAAAAAAATCGAGTGGAGTTGCAAATTAGTCCCAAATTTGGGACTAATTTGTGACTACTATTAAAAATTAGTCGCAAATTAGTCCCAAATTAGTCATAAAAACTGGGTTTTAGATTTAGAGTTTATGATTAAGGGTTAGAGGTTTATGATTTAAGATTTAGAGTTTATGATTAAGGGTTAGAGGTTTATGATTTAAGATTTATATTTTAAAATTTAATATTTAGAGTTTATGATTAAGGGTTAGAGGTTTAGGGTTTAGAATTTAGGATTTATAAAATGATTATATTTAAAAAAATGTAAGTGTTGAATTTTTTTTATATATTATTTGATGTTTATTTGTAAGATCTAGTTTACAATTTAAGATTTAGATCAAGTTTATGATTAAGGGTTAGAGTTATAGGGTTTAGGGTTAAGGGTTTGTGGTTTGAGTTTATAATTTAGAATTTATTGATTTCTAAAAAAAAATCAAGTGGAGTTACAAATTAGTCCCAAATTTGGGACTATTTTGTGACTACTATTAAAAATTAGTCTTAAATTAGTCACAAAAACTGGGTTTTAGATTTAGAGTTTATGATTAAGGGTTAGAGGTTTATGATTTAAGATTTAGAGTTTATGATTAATGGTTAGAGGTTTATGATTAAGGGTTATAGGTTTATGATTTAAGTTTTATATTTTACAATTTAAGATTTAGAGTTTATGTTTAAGGGTTAGAGGTTTAGGGTTTATAATTTAGGTTTATAAAATTATAATATTTAAAAAAATTGTAAGCATTGATTTTTTTTTGTATATTATTTGATGTTTATTTATTTGATGTTTTTGTATATTATTTGATGGTTTAGGGTTTAGAATTTTTTGTATATTATTTAATGTTTATTTAAAAAAATCGAGTGGAGTTGCTAAACCGAAGCAAACAAGTCACAAATTTGGGACTACTTTTGCAAGTCCTTAAACAGTCGCAAATAAGCGACTCTTTTCTGACTAATTTTTTTAGTCGGTAATTTGGGACTATTGTGCATCTGCTTTATGGGTAGTCGCTTATTAGTCGCAAATTAGTCACAATAATGTCCCTCTTTTTTGTGACTAAAAAAGTAGTCGCAAATGGTAGTCACAAAAACTGTTTTTTCTTGTAGTGACAGAGGTATTATGCTAGTGGCAACCGCACAAGACGGTAATTTTCAAATATCTCCATTGGCTTTTGGAATTGTAGACTTTGAGAATGACGATGCATGAGAATGGTTTTTTTAACAAATTGCGCGGATGTATTTTGGATGAATATCCTTTGGTGATAATTTCTGACATGCACATCTCCATTAAGAAGGCATGTGATACGGTTTTCCCTTGGGCAACACGAGGGATATGTTATTATCATCTACAACAAAACATAGTCACGAAGTTTAAGGGGAAACATCTCATGTACTTGGTCAAACGCGTTGCGTATGCGTATACAGTTTACGATTTTAACCGATACATGGACGAGATACGACATATAAATCACGAGCTTGCAACGTACTTGGAGAACGCAGACGTGAAGCTATGGTCACGAGTTCACTTCCCAGGAGACATATACAATATAAAGACGAGCAACATCGCATAATCTATCAATGTCGCACTTAAGCTTGCATGAGGATTTCTCATTTCATTCCTTTTGGAGTTTATACGAGAGAAGTTAGGAATGTGGTTTTGTAAAAGGCGAGAAGCTGCTTGGAGTCTCACAACCCACCATAGTCGGGGAGTTGAATATTTGTTGGTGATTCGTGAACATTATGCGGATAAAATGATGATGGAACACATAGATGGTTGGCGATTCAATGTGAAGGGAGGACCACGAGATTGTGTTGTTGATTTGGAACATCGAAAGTGTGCTTGTAGTGTGTTTGATATTGAGAAAATACCTTGCTTACATGTTGTTGCAGCTGCACTAGAGGTTCAGATGCATGTGTCTACGCCTGTATGCCCAACATACACAAAGGATTATTTGTATGCGGCATACTCGCACAATATTTATCCCAAAAATGATCACCTCGAAGCTCCTGAAAGAGTACAATTTCCTCCTCCAGAAGTCCGACGTCAATCAGGTAGACAGAAGAAGTCCATGTGGCAATCTTGGCTAGAAATTTCAAGGATGAAAGGCACCAAACCGCGGAAGATTCACAAGCAATACAGTTGTTCAAAATGCAAACATCCGGGCCATACTCGACCGAATTGTGTAAGTTGAAATCATCTTGTTAATTGTATCAAGTCTATTTTATACTTATATGTTTTTGTTATAAGCTTCTATGTTTTTCACTTAGGGATGGAAAATTGGCAATAACTAGAATCGTTTGAAGTATGCGGTGGAAGTCTGTGTTGGAATTCTGCGGTGGAAGTCTGCTTTGGAAGTCTGTTTTGGAAGTCTGCGTTGGAAGTCTGCATTGGAAGTCTGCGTTGGAAGTCTGTTTTGGAAGTCTAAACTTGTTTTTATTTGTTATGCGATTAAGCACTTTGAACCTGTTTTGGAAGTCTGAACTTGTTTTTTTTGTTATGCGACTAAGCACTTTGAACTTGTTTTGAAAGTTTGAACTTGTTTTTTTTTGTTTTTTACATGTTATGATGCCCGAACTTGCATTATTATGTTAAATCCTAGTCATTACAAAACAACTGCCTCAGAACAATGTTACATAATTTTGTCAAGTTCCATTGATAGGTTACAAAAACTTCATACCCTATCAATAGTTACAACATTTTTGGGATAAAACTCCCTACCCTAGTCATTACAAAACAACTGACTCAGAACAATGGGTTTTTCTTACATGTACAAAATATATGCAAGAATCCAAGAGTTAGGGGACCATCTCATAGAGGTCCAACAATTTATCCTCGCTACTCTCCTCGTATCTCTCCGTGCCACATATGTTAGTCTCATCAAATATCTCGGCCGCTAGCTTTTCCCTAATAGCTTTGATGTTGGCATCACACAAGGTCGAAGGAAATGTCATTCCAAGTGCATGGTATTCAATATACTTCAAACAATACACTCCACAATCACCAGTTTGATTGTTTTGGGGTACTCCTGAGCCTTTAATCCACTCATGTGTGAATGCATCGTATGGGTACTTGCCTTTTTCCTCCACAAGAGCTAACCCATGAAGTAGATAAGGCAACATGACAGCAATAGGCTCCACTGCCTCATTCATTTCTTGATCATTTGTGTGAACAATAAAATTGTCCCAAACAACAATGTGTCTCTTCGGAATTGATATCCACATAGCGATCCAATGATCTTTTTTTACGTGTAAGACCAAGTATATATCATCCACTTTGAGCCACCATGTCTACTTTGTTTTGTA
The DNA here is from genome assembly GCA_002933935.1 of Eutrema yunnanense. Lineage (NCBI taxonomy): Eukaryota > Viridiplantae > Streptophyta > Magnoliopsida > Brassicales > Brassicaceae > Eutrema > Eutrema yunnanense. The sequence continues at coordinate 419,373 of PKML01050902.1, forward strand.
ATAAGCTGTATAGTCACCTACATGGTAATCCAACGCCCCATGAGGTACCAATTTACCTGATCCGTCGGCATTCGGAAGAGAGTCAACGAAATCCTTGTACTTGGTAGTCCACATCGTGGAAAATAGAGAATCAAGAAAGCAAATTTTTGAATTCCTAAATCATTCCGGATGCTTCACAGATCGAAGCCTTAATAGATTCATCCCAACATCCATGTGTTGCGTTTACAAAGCCATATGTTAAAAAATTGTAGACCAAAACGAGTAAAAAGTCTGTTTAAGAAGTATGTTCAATAAGTCTGTTTAAGAAGTCTGCAACAGTCTGAATTAATTCAAATTGCATAGAACCAAAGGAAAAACCGTCTATACCATCTCACGAAGCCATTTCTGTGGAGTTCGTAGAATCCAAAACCACTCAATTGAAGAGAGAGGTTTTCTTATTGGATAATCGCTGTAAAACAGAAACATGCGGCAAGTGTTAGGTTGAGTAATATAATACCTACCATTATATTAAAACAGAAACATAAACATTTAGAAAGTGGTGACTTACAGATCAAGTTTCAACAAATCAACGAGCACCTTCACCTTTTGCTTATCAACGGGATCAAAAGGATCATATCCACGGCCTTGTATTCTCGGATTTGGAATGATTTTCTTTACAGTGCTATTTTCTTGAAAAAGATGCACCTGTGAAGACGCAAGCCTCTTAATCATGTCACTCTGTGCATGTTGCAAAATCAAGACCGCTTTTGTTTGTTTCTGTTGTTTCTTTTTTTGAACCGCCCAAAATCTATGTCACAAAGTTTTTTGTCAAGAAGCACAACACTTGGTTCTCTTCCACCACTCACACTCTCACTTTGCATGTAAACACGATTACTCTGCATTTTTCCAAGAACCATAAAAATATTTAGCAAAACAAACTAGACTTAAAATCCACATAAGAGCAAACCAAACATAAAGCAACGTTTGAACAACCAACTAAGAAAATTAGTTTTGTACTAAAACAACTTCAACCAAAGCAACCACAAGTTTTGAAAACGAGTCTAATTCTTCTTTTTGCTGCCCTTTTATTCTTGGGAAAGGGTTTCAAACAAACCACAATATCAGGATTGCTGGTGCCATCCTCATCATTACTGGTTTTGCCCTCTACGGGATTTGCATTGGATTTGACCTGCTCATAATCACCAACGTTCTCTATTGGTCCACCTTTCACTGCCTCTATTGTCCGCTCAACGGCTTCTACCTTTTTGCTAAGGAGCTTGATCTGATATTCACAATTACTCAACCCCTCCATCATCTTCGTAGATAACTTGATGAAGCAGTTGTCCATGTGTGCTTTCATTGTGGCGACCATGGATCCATCCTCATCCACATAAGATCAAGATCTCTTTCGACTTTCTTCATCCGAGTCGAAGCTCCTTTTGTTGTACACCGTATTCTCTGACTTCACATTATTTGAGGTCTTAACACCAGCCACATGCCAATGACTCCGAGTCCAGTTCCAGGGAACACGACCAAAGTGTCCAAACATTGCTTTCACAATGTTCTCAATCTTCACATCTTCTTCATCATCGTCCCACAATGGGAACATCTGGTCGAATTCCTTCACAACGTAGTTGTTTACACGGCTCTACGGAAAACAAAACGTGGACACTTAGATCATCATGGTATAAGGCATATAAAATCAGAACATCTTAATTTTTAAAAACACAGAAAATTACATGTTTCAGCATATTCTCTTTGACATATTTTCTGCCTCTGGATCCTTTGTAAGCCAGCAGCGGTGGAGTTGGGTCATTTGGAATGGGTTCTCCGAATACAGCTGCAAAATCCATGAGAGCATAATATACACAAACTTGGAGAACTTGTACAAACCCTTCAATAGAATACGTCTTGTTCAAATCTCTCTCCTTCACCGACCCTATCAAGTTTTTAAAAGCGACTCTTCCCCATGGGTAATTCTCAAAAGCACCTAGATCCATGACTAGCCTAGCCATACTAATGTGTGGTTGTTGAGCTTTTTGTGCTTCAATGAAACCAGCATAGATGGCTAGATATCCCAACCTCAACCGATCCTCCCAAGATCATGATCTACAAACCTTACACGCTACCATCAAATCATCAATACTTGGACCCATCTTAGAATCCACTCCCATTTGCTCCCAGAATTCTAGCATCTCCATTGTAACGTCTACCTTTGGATTTTCCAGATTGTCAATATAATCACAGTTGAGTCCCGTAAGATGTTCACATTCATTCAATGAAAATCTCAATGAGTTCACACCAATGAGACTCCAAATCTCAAATTTCCTCTTACAAACTAGCTGAAAACTGAGCATATGATGTACTAGCCTGGATGCCCAACCAAAATTCAGTTGGTTGAACTTTAAAAACACACCCAACCGTGAATTAATAAGCTTTGCACATTCATCTTCTTCTAGTGCTTCAGCTACCGCAACAAACAACTTTGTCTCACCGCTATAGTAGCATATGCTTTTAGCTGGAATGGTCTGATGTGTCCATAATTTGCATAGTTTAAGCATGCATATCATATAGGTTTTAGATCATTTACTTGGATTTTCATAGCATTTCATACTTGTTTTGTCCCATTTATATTATTAGGAGCTGCATTAAGTCCTAGTGAGGCCTTTGCATGTCTTTGAGGAGTTTTCTAGGTGTTTGGAGACACTTGGTGGCGTTTGGAGATTTAGTGCTTAAAGACTAGAGAGGAACCATCCGGAACGTCTCAAAGAACCGATCAGACGAAGGCGATCCGATTTGATCCAGCTCTTGGACTCTTCATGAGAGTTGTAGCCCGATGAGTCCTCTAACCATAGGACTTGGAATCAAGTCATTAGGACGTGTGGTTTGAGAGATATGGCCGATTTACCAGAGATAGGTCTGTATGGCCGAGACGGTTTCTTCAATACCGAGGTCACTGGTCGGTGCAACTGCTCGGTGTAGAAACAGAGGAAAAATTCCTTAGCACCGACGTCGGTATTGAAGGGTCTCCACTCCGAATTAGCCTCGGTGGTCTTCACCAAAGTTGTAGAGGAGTGAATCATCTTTACACAGGAGTTTTAATCGAGTTATTTGGACGTATGAATAGGGAGATAAGACAGATTTACTGAAGGTATGTCTGTCTGGCCGAGAGAAGATGAAACCGTCCAAATAACCGGAAAAACGAAGGCCGTCCGATATGAAACAACTCCAGTGGTCTTCATGAAACTTGTAGAGGAGTGAATCAGATTTACACAGGAGTTTGAATCATATCATTTGGACCTCTGGATCGGATTTTATGGCACAGACACTGAAGCATGATCTGCCTGGCCGAGAAGAGATGACATCGTCCAACGAACCGGTAAACCGAAGTTCTTCCGATCATATTCAGCCTCTCTTCATGAAAGTTGTAGAGGGAAGAGTTAGCTGTTCATACAAGCGAAAATCATGTCATTTGGACATCAGGCTAGGGAGATGCCTCGAATTTATCGAAGACGCATCCAAGATCCGACTGGGTCAATACCCAGTTTGTTCCGGGTTGACCCGGTTCGCCCATTTTCATTTATAAACCCAAAAACCCTAATTTTCATTCTTATGCTTTCTTTGTTCAAAAATACCTTCCCCTTTAGGAGAGAAAGAGATTTTTGGAGAGAGAGATCCTTTAATTTATGCAATTGATTGTTTCTTTGATTGAATCTCTTCTTCCTATCTCATCTCTTCTTTGATTATACAAGAACCATCCATGGATTCTCTCTCTTTCTCCATCGATTTTGAGAGGTCCTTTATGGGGTTTGAGTAGTTCTTTAGGATCTAGGGATGTGGTAGAATTAGATGATCCAAGGCTTGATTTGTGAAGTCTTAGGGTAGAATATCTTTTATCCTTTCTTGTTAAGTGATTTTAATGATGGATCTAGCTTGGGAAAGTGGATCTAGACATGAGGCATTTCATGCACAAAAGGTGTTTGATGAAATGCCTAGAGGAATTTTTCAAGAGATTTTCATTTCTAGCCTAAGGGATTAGTTGTCTAGAGTGATTATTTGGTTGATCTTGTTTATATGTTCTCAAGACTTGCTAATGGTTGTTCCACAAATGACAATTTTCTAATGGAATTAATGATTAACAAAGTGATTAGTGCCTAGGCATAGGATTAGTCTAAATTAGGATCTATTACCTAGGGATTAGTCTTCATAAAGCTTTAGACATCACAATTAGGACTTGGATCACTCTATTTCAATAACCCTATCCTTAGATTCATTTTTGTTCATTGAATTGCATCACTTGTTTATTGCTTTAGCTTGTTTTGTTTTCATTTTAGCTTCTTAATCACAAACCCCTATTTGCTTGCTTAACTCACTTAGTAGTATGTATTCCTAGTGCTTGAAACTTAACCCTTGGTTCGATCCTTTTATGCTCAATAGGCATTTTAGGTAATTGATATAGGTAAAAATCCTTGTATCATGGTCTCATCACCTTTTGTGAAAAACCGTAATGGGAATTCTGGCTCATCCATTTATGATGGGAAGTGAAGTCTGCAGTCATTAAATAAATATGAATAAGAAATCGGTGAAAATTAAAGAAGTCTGAAAACTGGGAAGTCCAACTGAGAAGTCTACAAACGAAGTCTAAAAACGAAGTCTAAAAACGAAGTCTAAAAATGAAGTCTAAAAACGAAGTCTAAAAACGAAGTCTAAAAACGAAGTCTGTAAACGAAGTCTAAAAACAAAATCAATAAACGAAGTCTGTAAACGAAGTCTAAAACGAAGTCTACAAACGAAGTCTACAAAAATGAACAAATCAAAACGAAGTCTACAAACTGAGCAAAACCGAGCAAAACTGAGCAAATCGAAACAGACTTCACCTGAAAATACATTGAAAAAAAATGAGCAAATGAGAAGTCTAAAAAATAGAGAAGTCTATAAACGAAGTCTACAAACTGAGCAAAACTGAGCAAATCAAAACAAAGTCTACAAACTGAGAAATCCAACTGAGAAGTCTAAAACAAAGTCTACAAAACTGAACAAATCAAAACGAAGTCTATAAACTGAGCAAAACCGAGCAAAACTGAGCAAATCGAAACAGACTTCACCCGAAAATACACTGAACAAAAATGAGCAAATGAGAAAATCGAATCAATACCCTAATAACTTCGAACAAAGCAGACAGATCTAGAAAAGAAAAAAAAAATTTAGATATCTGGAACAAAGCCGCCGCTGGTTTACTTACAAAAAAAATTGAAACTTGAACAAACTGATAAATAAGACTTCGTTTTTTTATCAGTACCCTAACAACTTCGAACAAACAAACTGATAAATGATAACTGAAAATTGAATCAATACCCTAAGAACTTCGAACAAAGCAGAGAGATTCGGAGGACTTAACCTTTTTTGTAAGTAAACCAGCGGCGGCAAGCGAAATCGGCGACAGCTTACTGTTCGCCGGCAACCACAAGAAATCCGGCAGCGGCAAGCGATTCCGACGGCTGCGAAGAAATTCGAAATCGCCACTCAGAATCGGTGGCAGCTTCTATGGTTTTTTTTTTTACCAACAAATAATGTATGTATCTTGTAAAATCGATTTTATATGTGGGTAATTTTTTTGGGTAAGTTAAAATGCACTGATTCAATTTTGGTTATGTGCAAACCAATTTGGGTCAGTCTAAATCAACAACTCGATTAGGTTTATTTTTATGGGATTGTCGGATCAAGAAAATACCTAGCACCGGTAATCTGCTATCGTGGGGTAGATTGAGAGAAACGAAAGATGCTAATGGAAGGAAGGAGAAAGTGTGGATACAATGCATACTTTATAGAGCATTTGGAAATGCATAATGGTTTCGACTGTTTCCAAGATCGAGAACTGAATATTTGAAGAAATGGGGCTCGTATCATAGACCGATACTCACAAGGTTAGCTGGGAATAACGGGAAGAGACGAGGTAGATCCAGTTATGATAAGAGATGGTGCTCAAGGCCGGAAATAGTGGAAGCTGTCCGCCGACGACGGAATATACGATCCGATAACCATCGCATTGCAGATTGTTGAAAGGACCTTTCCAAGTGGAAAAAAGTTTTGAACTCAATTTCGAAGGTAAAACTGCAGCACCTGTAACAGGAATACGATGCAAAAAATTCAAAAATCAGTCCATATTCCACAAAGATGCAAGAATTATAGATTGAATTGATTAAAACTACACAAGAGGAAGAGCTACACTGGAAATTGCGTGATAAAGAATCATGGCTGAAAGTTGGGGATACAAATACAAAGATCTTTCATAGAAGTGTGAATTTGAGAAGAATGAAGAATACCATAACCTCTTTAGTGGATGACGATGGCAATGAACAGTTTGCGGAGGAAGCAAAAGGGGTCATTGCAACGAAGTATTTTTTGAATATGTTTTGTTCATCAAATCTGGGTAATGCTTCAGAATTGTTACATGAAATGGAAACAAAGGTTACAGATGGGATGAATAATGATTTGATCAAGCCTGACTCAGACCAGGAAATTTGAAAAGTTGTCAAAGGGATTAAAGGAGATAGTACACCTGGTGCTATTGGAATGACTGGAAAATTCTTTCAACATTTATGGGATATTGCTGGTGTGCATGTGATTTTTGAAGTGAAGGAATTCTTCGAGACTGGTCATCTCCCTCATGACTGGAATTATACACAGATATGTATGTTGCCAAAGATTCCAAACCCGAATAAAATGACAAATCTTTGGCCGATAAGTCTTTGTTCTGTTACATATAAGATCGTCTCCAAAATCTTATGCACGAGACTTAAAAAAATTCTTCCTGATCTAGTATCTCAAACTCAGGGTGCTTTCGTCACATGGAGATTGATTTCACACAATCTACTAATAGGGCACGAGATGATTCACGGCCAGCGGACAAATCCAAACTGCAAAGAATACTTTATAGCCATCAAAACATACATGTCAAAGGCCTACGACAGAGTTGAATGGTATTTCTTAGAAGAATTGTTCGGCAAAATGGGTTTTGATACGAAATGGATATGTTGGATCATGGAGTGTGTCATATCTATCTCATACACGTGTTGCTTAATAGAGAAACACATGGGTATATTAAGCCAGAGAGGGGGATTTGCCAAGGAGATCTACTGTCGCCATTTCTCTTCATCTTGTGTGTTGGAACTTTAGTTCATATAATGAATAAAGCTGAGAAAGAAGGAAGAATTTCAGGGATGTGTCTATCAAGAAAGTGTCCGGCTATCCAACATCTACTTTTCACCGACGATAGTCTCTTCATATGTCGAGCGACATTTAGTGAATGTACATAATTCTTGTGATGCTTGAAATTATACGGAGATGCATCGGGACAGGAAATAAATTTCCAAAAGTCAGCTATCACTTTTGGTGCAGCCATTGAGCCGTACTATCGGAGATTGATCGCTGCACTACTCGGAATTGATAAAGAAGGCGAGTAGGAAAATATCTAGGTCTCCCGGAGTGTTTTAGTTTTAGTGGATCTAAACAAAAGCTACTAGCGTTTATTGGCGAAAAACTAAATAAAAGGCTAAGTGGGCGGTTTGTGAAAACGTTATCTCTTGGTGGAAAGGAGGTTCTTCTCAAATCAATGGCAATGGCTCTTCCCGTATACGCTATGTCATGTTTCCGGCTACTGAAACATCACTGCAAGAAGATTACAAGTGCTATGGCCAGATTTTGGGGGAACGCTTGTGAGAGTGAGAAGAAAAGCAAAATCCACTAGGTGTCGAGGAAAGAAATGTATAAATCTAAGGCGAGAGGAGGGCTTGAATTTCGTGATCTCGAGGATTTCAATCAAGCGGTGCTGGCTAAGCAAGCTTGGAAAATAATTAATGAATTTGATACTTTACTGTCTCGCCTATACAAAGGAAGATATTTTGCAACTAGAGAATTTCTCGATTGTTGCAAGGGATATCGTCATTCGTATGCCTAGCGTAGAATTATGTTAGGCTGAAAACTACTGAAACGAGGATTGGTAAAATCGATAGGTGATGGAGCAAATACGCTATCTGAACGGAAAATGGATATATAATAATCATCCTCGTAGACCATTGAACAAGGAGGTTTTGTACGACTTGGATCTTAAGGTGTTTTCTCTGATTTTAACGAACATCAAGTGGAATCATAACATAGTTTATGAACTCTTTCCTCCAGTTGATGCACAAGGAATCCTGGACATCCCGATTGGAAGAACTCATGACCGTCACATATTGGCTTACACCGAACATGGAGCATACTCAGTGCGAAATGGATACTGGTTGCATCTAATCACCCTTGGATTCCGTAAGAACCATTGTCGGCCACCGGCCAAAAAAGAGTTTCTCTAGACAGAGAATATGGAAGATTCCAACTGACCCTAAAATATGTTTCTTTCTCTGGAGGGTGTTGAGCGGAGCTATGGCTGTATTGGACCGATTACTTACTCGAAGGCTGAATGTGGATCCTATATGCAAGCTGTGCCAACAAAACACGGAGACGATCAATCATGTGTTGTTTCGATGTTCACATGCGCAACAAATTTTGACTGACTCGCATATCCCAATCTCATCTCTTGGTTTTTCGAATTCACTTGAAGAAAACATGGAGTATATCCTAGATCTTTTGGAGTCTCAGGATAGGCCATAATGCATCAAAGGTCATATTCCATGGATTGTGTGGGGTATATGGAAACATATAAATTCAATTATATACGTTGGGAAACAGGAAGCAATTTCGGTAGTGCCTAAAAGGGTTGTTGAAGATTCACAATCATGGAGAGAAGCTAATAAACATGATATGGTAGCAGCAACCGATGGTAACGTTACTCGCATCTCGGAGGAGAGATGGCATCCTCCTACGAGTAATGTGATTAAATGCAACAAGAATGTGAATTGGCGGAATGCAACATTACACTGTGGTGCGGGATGGATTGCTAGAGATCATCATAGTAATGTGGGTTTTCATGCAAGGGAAGCATTTACGAGAGCTCTGAATCGTGTTATTGGTGAACTACGAGGAGTAATATGGGTTTTACAAAGATTGTGCGACCTGAGATTGAATAATGTGGTGATTTTCTTGGATTGCAAAGCGGTTTATGATGCAATTTGGAAACCAGATGAATGGTCACAATATCGTCCTCTAGCGGGACAAGTTCGGATTTTGAAACAAGGTTTTGCATGTTGTGGTATCGAACTTGAATTCTTGAAGTCTAATCACATAGCACAAACGATCGCAAGGTCGCAAGGAGCGTCACGAAAGATGGACGGTTCCAATCTTATATCTCAAGAGGAGGTCCAACATGGTTACAAGACCGTATTCGACATAACGTAAGAATGAGCATCTAATTTCCAATCCACATATGAGTTATTGGATTATTGTGGGAATCGCATCCTTAAGTCCTTATTATTATGCCTTGATGCGTTTTATTTCCCAGGTGTTGTTTCTTTTTTCTTCGAACTTTGTCATGCTCTCTTATGGAGTTGCAAGTAGTAATAAACTCAGACTTAAAAAAAAACTGTTTTACAATGGTTGTGACGTTGTTGCTCAAGGATTAAAAATTGGAAGAGAAAATCAAAATCCCAGAGGATAGATTTTTTTAATGCTGATATTCCCATATTTTACCTCTTTTTAGCATGCATTATTGTTATTGTTTTGTGTCTCATGCATGTGTCTTGCATAGTTTTTATAGCATTTTGGTATTTATTAGAGTATTAGGTGTTTACATTAGGTCCTAGTGAGTTTTTGCATGCATTTGGAGTGTTTTTAGGTGATTTGGAGACAATTGATGGCATTTGGAGAAATAGGCCGAAGTAGAATGCAAAGACCATCCGAAACGCCGGAAAGATGTGACTGAACGGAGGCCCTATGATATGAATCAGCTTGCACAACCTTCATGGAACTTATAGAGGAGTGAGTTCGCTGTCCAGGAGAGTTTGAATCAGGTCATTCGGAAATCTGGTTAGGGAGTTATCGCTGTTTTAAGGAAGACGTATCTGCCTGGCCGAGAAAACGGACCATGCACCATCAGCACGGTCTAATTGGGTCGGTCCTTGCACAGGGAAATCGACCGACCAAATCACACCGCCCAGAACGAGTTCGGTCCTTAAATACCAAGATCATAACCGACCTCCATCAGCTCGGTTAGCTCTGGTCGGTCCGAACATCCAAGATACGGCACCAGCCGAAGTGACTCAAAGATCAGGCCACATGAAGACCTTTCCGTGCCCAGTTTAATCTGTGGTCTTCATGAAAGTCATAGAGAATCGAGTTGGCTTTCGTTGAGTGGTGGTTTCATGTCATTCAGATCGGCCGTTAAAGAGATATGGCAAATATAGCAAGGACGTGTCTGTCTGGAATTCAAACGAGTTCTTCTCCAAATACTACGTTTGGAAGATCAACCCAGACGAAGGGTTTTCACTCCGATTCAGCTTATGCGTTCTTTATAGAAGTTGTAGATAATTGAGTTGGCTGTCTTCTGGAGTTGGATTAAGGTCATTCAGATATCATATGCAGGAGTTATGGCCGATTCACTGAAGACGTATCCAAGTTTCGGCCGGGTCAATACCCGGTTTGTCCCGGGTTGATCCGGTCCGACCCAGCTCAAGAAAACACTTTTAAATATTGTTGAGACCCATTTTTTAGATCCATCTCCTTTTTATCATTTTTTTCTCTTTTTCTCTCCAGAACAAAAACCTCTCTTTTTAGGGTTTTTGGGATTTTCCCAAGGATCTTTTGATTTATGAAAGTTTGAGTTTATTTCTTGTGTTCTTTCTCGAATCTTTCATCTTCCTAATCTCTAATCATGATTAACATCACCTCTTTCACAAGATTTGGTGTGTTCTTCATGATTAGTGAGTAGTCTTTTAGGATTTGAGGATTTGGTAGATTTAGGGTGATTTGATGGATGATTAATGATGTCTAGGATTAGATTATATGATTTCCCTTCTTGATTAATGGTTTTAAAGCTAGATCTAGCTTGAGAAATTGGATCTAGATCATAAGACATTTCATGCACACAAGGTGTTCGATGAAATGCCTTGATGAATTAATCAAGAGATTCATTTCTAGCCTAAGAGATTAGTTGTCTAGAGTGATTATTTGGTTGATCTTGAATGTTTAGACTTAAAGCTTGCTAATTAGTGATTCACAAATGAGAATTTGATCTTGAATTAGTGATTAGCAAAGTAATTAATGCCTTGAGAAAGGATTAGTTAAGATTAGTGATCTTTGCATAGGGATTAGTCTTCATTAAGCATTGGACATAATTAATTAGTCATTGGATTGTCTTATCTCAATTACCTTATCCTTGAATTCGCTTTTTATCATTGTTTTATTCACCGTTTAGTGTCTTTAGCTCTTGTCACTTGTCTTTTAATTAATAGTTCACTAGCTTAATAACCAAAACCACTTTGTTTGCTTGAATTAAAGAGTGTCTTGTATTCTTGTTGCATTGAACTAGACCCTAGATTGGATTGACACCTAAAACACTACAATGACATGTGTATTTAGGATTGATTCTTGAGTAGGATAAAATTCTATTTATCAAAAGCAAATACTCTAATCATGTTGGGGTGAGCTTGGTCGATATTATGGAATGTGCGTGGCAAACCATAAGCTTTGTACGATCTCCTCAATTTCTTATTGAGCTGAAACAATTTCTAATGTTCTAGTCTATGAGCTTGTTCATGTCTTCTTTCATTTCTCTCACGCCATATATGATAAATTGTTTTTTGGAAGACATACCGGAAAATGAATTTGTGTATCGTAAGTGGATCCATGGAGGAGCGCAACAAAGTCTAATTAATATTGTTGTTATATAAATTGAGGTTGCTTTAACAGAAAACTCTGGCAGCCTAACTTTTTGGTACGTATAATGAATTAACGTTAGGTTACGTACTATGTCCATATCAGTCCAGACCGAAATGGAAAATTTTAGTATGAATCATCACATGGATTACTCATTATATGTCTTTCATAAACCAACTTAAAGAGAACAAAAACAAAAACAAATACTTTATTATTACCGCTTTATTATGCCTGCTTTGTTGTCTAGAAATTCACTACTTGCACATGCAGCGGTTTTACACGCACAAATACAACAAGCGAAATGCTAAAGTTTCTTAGAGAGCCTTGAGGATATCATCGGCGCTGGAAACCGTGAACTCGCCGCCAGATTCAACGTTGGCGACAGTCACCTTGAGGTTGTCCAACAACAGAGCAAATCTCCTTGACCTAACACCAAGACCCTTGTCCTTGAGGTCAAGCTCGAGTCCGAGAAGCTGTGTGTATTCTCCTGAACCGTCAGCTACAAACTTCACATGCTTGTTGTCTGGGTATGTCTTTCCCCATGCCTTCATCACAAATGGATCGTTCACTGCAACAAATCAATGCAAACGATGTCGTTAATACAAGCCAAGCAGCTTGAACATATATTTGAATATACAAATCCATAGAGATCATACTCACCGCTAAAGCAAATGATCTCATCAACACCCTTTGATTTCAGGTCCTCTGCTTTGTCAATGAAACTAGGCACATGCTGCATGCTAATCAGGAAAAAAGAAAACACAAATTCTCAAATTCGAATCTAAGGATCCATTAGCTTAACAACTACACAAAATCTGAAGGAAAAGTTTGGAGTATTTTATAACCTGCAGGTAGGGGTGAAAGCACCAGGAACACCGAAGAGAATGACTTTCTTTCCGGCGGCGAGAGAGTGAACGGAGACGGTCTGGACCTGATCATTCTCGTCGAAGAAGGAGATTGATCCGTCTGGTACAACATCGCCGACAGCAATCGGAGCCATGATCAGAAGCAAATGATTTTAAGTAAATGAGAAAATGGAAGAGTCTAAAGCGTGAAATGAAAATGTAGGACTTTCGGACAATTTATAGGGCTTTCGGACAATATAAATTATTAATTGATTTTCTTTTTCTTTTTGGTCAAACTAACTGATTTTCTTTCTTGATAACTAGTTTGTTTCCGTTTTTTGTTTGGTCAACATTCTTGATTTTGAACAATACTAAAAATATATATATATATTTTCCAAAATTACACCATTTTTTTAAGAAACCTTATTAAATTCTTTCGTAGTCAATTTTACTTATTCAAATGAAATATAATATGGTAACAAATCTCTTTTTTTGTAGAGTACCCCAAAAATCAATATAATGGAGATAACAAAATTATTTGGGTAAGAAATACTATCTTTTCTCGTTAGATTTGCTTTTTCTGGCCAAAAATATTATCTATCTATATTATTTAACAAAAAAAGAAAAAAGAAATACTATCTCTTATTATAGTAAGGATACTAGTAATAAGAAATACTAGTAAGGATAAAAAGATTGACAAAAGAAAGATAAGAGAAAAAGATTCTTATATGACAATTAACGTGCATGGAATTTCATTTGTCATACGTTGAACTCTATTGGTTGGACCTATTATCAATCTTGATTTCGTTTGAATTCAGTTTTTTTTGGGGGAAATTTGGAGCTATAACCAACAAGAAAAATTATATTATGATATATGACCATTTAAAAGGTATGGCTAGCTACTATATTCTGTATATTTATAAAGAAATTATTGTTGGAGGTGGGCTTAGCACCCCAATTAGTCAGGCTCATCTCAGTAATTAAGGCCCATCATGTCCAAGCCCAGCCAAAAGTCAACACACTTGGTGTAGGAGGGTCCATCGAGCTCGCGCTGACACCCCGCCAACTCTACGCGAAGGGACCAAGGGAGAACATGATACGTGGAGGGTAGTTCGTTAATAGTACCCTACCTACGTAGCAGTTCGGCGTCGAGCTCATCATGATCTACCCGCCGCAAAAGTTGGGGCGTACATCTCGAGGTACCTTACCCATAAAAGGTGCTGGAAGCGCCACGTCACCCCGGAAACGCGGGAAGCAACTGTACAGCCCCTCTTTATTGCTCTTTCTCATATATAGCTCTCTCCCTCTCTCACTACACTATTGTAACGACATTATTTAGAACACCGAACTGGATTCCCTACAGAACTAGTTCGAAAATCTAAATAATATGTCTTGTTTCGACCATCAATGCAAAGGATACGGTCCCCGACCTGTTCATCGCATACACCTGACCTATCTCTCATAAATCCCGGTCTATTCTTTACAAAGTTGTCTCTTTTCTACATTACAAAAATCTCACCCCCTTTACACCATATCAAAACACTTTAATCTCCTCGGTGATCTTCTGGATCAATAATTGGCGCTAGAGGGAGGGGGGATAAGAGATTTTCTATACGCAAAGAACGGACTCAACATCATCGACAATGACGGGCCCACCAACCTCGAAAGCGCTACCTCCGCCTCCGACGGTCGATCAACCGCCATCGGGACAAGCTACCCCGACTCAAGCCTTGATTCGCGAAAAAGCTCCTCAAATCCAGCCCCTCGCAGCTCCCCGCCAGCAGCCAGCTCCGCCCACGGCACCATATTTCACCCCACTCAATAACTCTGTCACCCAAAACGCGCCCCATACACCAGGAGACCAGCCCGCTCTTACCTCCGTGATGCACATCTTACTCACCAAGATAGACGAGTTAACGCACGCAGCCAACCATCGATTCGCCGAGCTCGTAGCCCTTTGCGACCGACCGGTCAATCTCGGATCCCCCGCTGCTCAAGCCCGAGAACCGACTTCTAGGGCGGAAATGCTACACATCAAAAGAAATCTATTCGGGGAGTCGCCATCAGAGTCAGAAGGGGTAACCAGACAATTCACCCCCACGGTAGATGGCTTCCCGGGCAACGAAACACGCCCCCAACGTATCAGCTCAGAGCGCGCCAGAGATGCCGAACTCAAAGCTGTGAAAGAAACAATTCGCACGATGACCTCCAAAGTCCACCAGGCCACCAGCTCAGCCCCAGAAATAGACCGCGTTTTAAGAGAAACGCAGAATACGCCATTCAGACATTTTGGCAAACTCAAGCTCCCACCATACGCGGGCAGCACGGATCCAACCCAGTATCTAACGGCTTTCACTATCAAGCAAACGCTTCGAAAAATTCATTTCATATATATAAAAAAATTGGCTACACGCCAGATTACATAATGGCACTACGGCCTACAAAAAAACAACACAAACAAAACAACAACAACAAAAAAGAGAAGGGAGATTTACAAAGGCACTTCAGCGTACAAAAAAATCCTAAACCCCGTCAACACAGGTACTACCTATGTCATCCGGGCTCACCATCCTCACGTTCGTACCATGCTCACCCCGGAAAGGCTGGTTCGACTTCTGTGGCTCTTCAGGATTCCCGGTCTCAAGAGGCAGCACAGTCATTTCAGCCTAAACGAGCGGCGCTGTGGCGTCTGGGGCCGAATCCAAGGCAGACGGATCTGAAGTAGCTCGGGATGGAGACGAGGCCGGCCGGGTCTGGTCAGACGGAGGTTGCCGAAGCTGGACTTCAGGGGTACGATCGGAAGGGACCTCCAAGTCTTCCGGGCTCTGCTCCGGGAAAACGACCTGATCCAACTTAGCCTTGAACTTCAGCTCGTCCGCCTTTAGCTTCGCCATCCAATGAGATGGTACCGCCAAGCTATCCTCGAGCTCCATTCTCTCGAGACACTGCCGCGTACAGACCACCTGACTGAGCAATAGGTACGTAGGTAAGGCCTGGTCCCGACAACCTAGATGGGCACGGATTTTTTCCATCTTAGCAGCCTATTTCTGGTTCCGAGCCGCCCATTTCCTCTTGACCCGATCATTCTCCTTGGCAACGGCCACCTTTGCCAGCTCGATGGCACCCTCCAACCACCCGACCCTAGATCGAGACGCTTCCCGCTCCCCACAGACTTTCGCCACCTCCCCTCTCGCAAGAGCAAGCTCCTCTTCAAGGGCGGATGAACGCGCTTTCTCCGTCTGCAGCTCGGCGAGAGCTTGATCCGCTTCCATCGCCCGTGCTCGAACATGTCCCAGGGACGACTCCCGAGCAGAAGATCGGGCCTTCTCATCCTTCAGTGCCCACCTGGTCTCGTGGATAACGGCCGACAACGCCTCCTCACCCGTTGCAGTACGCAACTTTAGTTGCTCGTTCACCCGTTCCTGCTCGACCACCTGCCTCTCGTTCCGCTCGCCAAGGGTAGCCAAGTTGACCATCGTCTGCAAAAACAATAAAAAAAAAAAGAAATAAAAAAAGGAAAAGCGAAATGAATACTGGGCTCAAACAAGTCTCACCCGAACTAAACACCGGGACGTGCTCTGAAATGCATCAGACTTCGCTATTTCCGAGACAGTGCAGCAAAGGGGCCTCCTCCCAAGGGCGGCTGTAAAAACCAGCTCGGCACATGCCTCCTTGTCCAAAACAAAGGGCGCGTCACCGCGCTCATAGCTGAAGTCAAAGCTATGGTCCACGGGCTCCTCGTCAACACCCCCCAAAGCACCGGTACCATCACCACCAGGTACCTCGGGATCATCTTTAGCCTCAGACTCCTTGGGGTCATCGCTGACCTCGACAACTTCGGGCTCGATGGGCACCCGCTCCACGACCGTGTCGCCCCCCTGAACTTCGGATGCTTTGACCCCTCGGCCAGTAGACACCTCTGTCACCGGGACCCCATCCACGTCGGGCCCATGCCCACTAGATACCTCACCAACGGGATCTTCAGGCAGCTCGGTCCCTTGACTCGGCGTCACGTCCTCCCGGCCTAGGGACGAGGACTCCACCCCAATGGTCTGTTGACCACTAGGCATGTCGGTCTGACCGTCGTCCCGACCTAGGAAGGAGGACTCCACCCCATCGGTCCTCCTTTTCTTGACAATTTTCTTACCCTTACCCTCACCCGCCCTCTTCCTGGGAATGGGCGAGGACGCACCAGCCTGTTGCGGCTCTTGTCGGGCTGTCTTCTCCAATGACGGAGAAGGACGCGCAATAAAGGAATCCGAGTAGGACGGGATGGAAAATCTTGAACGACCTATTCACAGAAAACCATCAGCACGGTAAAAAAAAAAAACAGAAGGTTGAAACGACCTTCCAGACATCGCTGCTTCAACTCTCTCCGAGGTAAATGACTTCCAAACTCTCGGATTCTGCGACCTAAGCACATCTAAAACACCGGCGTAATCGGACAGCTTGACACCAAGAGTATGCAAACCTGAAAACAAAACCACATCGTCAGTTAGAATAAAAGGAAAGCGTGTGACGCGATCTACAAACCCCTACCAGGAGAAAAATTCAAATCCCGGACGTATATTCCCATCGGGTCAAGACCAACCACCTCGGTAGCACGGACAAAGAAGTAGCTGCGAGACCAGTGGTCGACCTTACTCAGCTTATCTTCGATAAGGTCCACCTTGGGCTTAAAGGAGGCATAATACGTCCCCGGGTACGCAGAGTTCCCCTTCTGATAGGTGAGATCCTCGAACATTGATATATCATGGTTTTCACCCCTTTTAGGCCATGATATAAGTCCGTTTTATAGAGTTTTTCTAGTATTTTGGAGTCTTTTAGAGTCTTTTAAAGGTTTTAGCACGTTTGGAGCATAATTGGAGATATTGGAGCTTTTAGGAGCATTCTGGAGCGAAATGGAATTAAATGCCCGATTTGAAGTCAAGAGCATCGATCGATACCCCCTGGTATCGATCGACACCCATCGAAGCAGATTACAAGTCGCGATAATTCCAAGAATTGAAGAATTGCAGATTTGTCCCAGAAGACTTTAATATTTACAAGAAGACCCCAATTCGTGTTTTAGCTTTATAATTAGGTTTTTCAGCCACTTTTATGGCTATGCTTTATTTTACTTTGGTTTGAGAGAGAGCTTTGTGAGGAAGACAAGTCTGAAACTCCCTTCGTCCGAGAGAAGATTTCGAACCCTCTTGTTACTCTTTCTGTTTTCTTTGATGATTTATTCAAACATGTTGATTGTTTCATTCTCCATGTCTGAGTAGATCCACTTTAGGTTCAGGGTTCTCATAAGGGTTTTCTCTGAATGCTAGGCTGATTAATTTATTATGATTCACTATCTGAATTAGTTCTTCACCTTAGGTTGTTCTCAAAGCTAATTCTAGGTTGACGAATCTGGAATTTAGATCTTAGGATAATTGATTAGGCACGACAGTGCGATTAATTACCTGATAGAACCTTAGGTGAGCAAATTTCTTATTCGCAAAGAGATTTGGTTTAATTGATTTGTGAACATATCAAACCTGATATTAGAGTTGATTTAGACATTAGGATTCGCAAAGAGATTTGGAATTCCAAGGATTTAGATTTAGATAATTCTCGCAACGACAGTTGGTTAATTATACCTTAGTGATTTGAGTTCAAGAACCGCGCTAAATCTGAATCATGTTAGTAAGTTTACCTGCATTCATTGATTTCCTGAGAAATACCCTGAATCTATATGTCTTCCATCGAAATTACAACACTTTTACTGCTTATTGTCTTTGTTTCATCTAATTTGCTTAGCTTGATTCGATACTATTTTGTCTATTGTGCGATTTATGTGAGTCCTTGTGTCCGACCCATGATACAAGGATTTTGCAATCTAAGGAGGTATCAATACCCTCTAACCGATGTAATAAGAGGTTATCGAATCCAATATTGGGAAATAGTCCTAACCACTAAGAATGCAAGGAACCTATGTAAGTTAAGCTAATTAAAGGGAGTTTTGTGATTAAGTATCCAAATTAAACAAGTAAAGCAACTAAGCAAGATGTAAATCAATAAGCAAAAGCGAATCTAGAGATAGGGTTGTCGATATAAGAAGTCCCAAGTTCAATTCATGATGTTCATTTACTCAAACAAGCTAATCCCTAGGCATAAGATCCTAAACTTGACTAATTCTCTTTCAAGCAATTAATCACTATGCTAATCACCTAACCCATTAGCAAATTATCATTTGTGGATCATTGATTAACAATCTTTTAGTTTAAATCAACAAGATCAACCAAAAATACACCCTAGACAACTATTGTCATAGGTTAGGAATGTAAATCTCTTGTTTAATTCATCAAGGCATTTCATCAAACACTTGGTGTGCATGAAATGTCTTATGATCTAAACCTACTTTTTCAAGCTAGATTTAGCCTTAAGAACATCAAACAAGAAAGGATATAAGGAGATCTACCCCTAAACATCATGAATCAAGCCTTGGAACATCCTAATTTATCCCATCTCTAAACCCTAAAAGACTACTCAAGACACATGAAAAGCCCCTCAAAATCGATTTGGATAGGAGAGGTTTTCATGGATGAATCTTGAATAGATAAGATAGAAAGAAGATTAGATGGAAGGAATCAATAAAAACAAAGACTTAATTGCATTAAAAGTAGAAGATCCTCTCTTACAAATCCAAGAACTCTCTTAAAAAGGGAAAGGGTTTCTTAGAGAAAAGAAAGCATAGATCTAAAAAACTGGGTCTCAACAATATTTGAAAGTGTTTTCTTGAGCTGGGTCGGACCGGGTCAACCCGGGACAAACCGGGTATTGACCCGGCCGAAACTTGGATACATGCACCTGCACCTGACATCCGAATGACCTGAATCCAAATCCTGTAGACAGCTAACTTGTCCCTCTACAACTCTTATGAAGACCGTTTGAGTTGAATCATACCGGAAGGCCTTCGTTTTTCCGGTTATTTAGAGGTTTCATCTTCTCTCGGCCAGACGGACATACCTTCAGTAAATCCGTCTTATCTCCATATCCATACGTCCAAATAACCCGATTCAAACTCCTGTGTAAAGCTGATTAACTCTTCTACAACTTTGGTGAAAGGCGCTGGAAGCGCCACTTAAAAGGCGCTGGAAGCGCCACGTCACCCCGGAAACGCGGGAAGCAACTGTACAGCCCCTGCTATAAATACCCCTTAGCGAGCATTTATGAAAAGGATCCGAATTTATTGCTCTTTCTCATATATAGCTCTCTCCCTCTCTCACTGCACTATTGTAACGACATTATTTAGAACACCGAACTGGATTCCCTACGGAACTAGTTCGAAAATCTAAATAATATGTTTTGTTTCGACCATCAATGCAAAGGATACGGTCCCCGACCTGTTCATCGCATACACCCGACCTATCTCTCATAAATCCCGGTCTATTCTTTACAAAGTTGTCTCTTTTCTACATTACGAAAATCTCACCCCCTTTACACCATATCAAAACACTTTAATCTCCTCGGTGATCTTCTGGATCAATTATTGGCGCAAAGAACGGACTCAACATCATCGACAATGACGAGCCCACCAACCTCGAAAGCGCTACCTCCGCCTCCGACGGTCGATCAACCGCCATCAGGACAAGCTACCCCGACTCCAGCCCCTCACAGCTCCCCGCCAGCAGCCAGCTCCGCCCACGGCACCATATTTCACCCCGCTCAATAACTCTGTCACCCAAAACGCGCCCCATACACCAGGAGACCAGCCCGCTCTTACCTCCGTGCTGCACATCTTACTCACCAAGATAGACGAGTTAACGCACGCCGCCAACCATCGATTCGCCGAGCTCGTAGCCCTTTGCGACCGACCGGTCAATCTCGGATCCCCCGCTGCTCAAGCCCGAGAACCGACTTCTAGGGCGGAAATGCTGCACATCAAAAGGAATCTATTCGGGGAGTCGCCATCAGAGTCAGAAGGGGTAACCAGACAATTCACCCCCACAGTAGATGGCTTCCCGGGCAACGAAACACGCCCCCAACGTATCAGCTCGGAGCGCGCCAGAGATGCCGAACTCGAAGCTATGAAAGAAACAATTCGCGCGATGACCTCCAAAGTCCACCAGGCCACCAGCTCAGCCCCAGAAATAGACCGCGTTTTAAGAGAAACGCAGAATACGCCATTCAGACATTTTGGCAAACTCAAGCTCCCACCATACGCGGGCAGCACGGATCCAACCCAATATCTAACGGCTTTCACCATCAAGCAAACGCTTCGAAAAATTCATTTTATATATAAAAAAAAATTGGCTACACGCCAGATTACATAATGGCACTAGGGCCTACAAAAAAAAAAACACAAACAAAACAACAACAACAAAAAAGAGAAGGGAGATTTACAAAGGCACTTCAGCCTACAAAAAAATCCTAAACCCCGTCAACACGGGTACTACCTATGTCATCCGGGCTCACCATCCTCACGTTCGTACCATGCTCACCCCGGAAAGGCTGGTTCGACTCCGGTGGCTCTTCAGGATTCCCGGTCTCAAGAGGCAGCACATTCATTTCAGCCTGAACGAGCGGCGCAGTGGCGTCTGGGGCCGAATCCAAGGCAAACGGATCCGAAACAGCTCGGGATGGAGACGAGGCCGGCCGGGTCTGGTCAGACGGAGGTTGCCGAAGCTGGACTTCAGGGGTACGATCGGAAGGGACCTCCAAGTCTTCCGGGCTCAGCTCCGGGAAAACGACCTGATCCAACTCAGCCTCGAACTTCAGCTCGTCCGCCTTTAGCTTCGCCATCCGATGAGACGGTACCGCCAAGCTATCCTCGAGCTCCATTCTCTCGAGACACTCCCGCGTACCGACCACCTGACTGAGCAATAGGTACGTAGGTAAGGCCTGGTCCCGACCACCTAGATGGGCACGGATTTTTTCCATCTTAGCAGCCTATTTCTGGTTCCGAGCCGCCCATTTCCTCTTGACCCGACCATTCTCCTTGGCAACGGCCACCTTTGCCCGCTCGATGGCACCCTCCAACCACCCGACCCTAGATCGAGACGCTTCCCGCTCCCCACAGACCTTCGCCACCTCCCCTCTCGCAAGAGCAAACTCCTCTTTAAGGGCGGCTGAACGCGCTATCTCCGTCTGCAGCTCGGCGAGAGCTTGATCCGCTTCCATCGCCCGTGCTCGAACATGTCCCAGGGATGACTCCCGAGCAGAAGATCGGGCCATCTCATCCTTCAGTGCCCACCTGGTCTCGCGGATAACGGCCGACAACGCCTCCTCACCCGTTGAAGTACGCAACTTTAGTTGCTCGTTCACCCGTTCCTGCTCGACCACCTGCCTCTCGTTCCGCTCGCCAAGGATAGCCAAGTTGACCATCGTCTACAAAAACAAGCAAAAAAAAAAAAAAAAAAAAGGAAAAGCGAAATGAATAATGGGCTCAAACAAGTCTCACCCGAACTAAAGACCGGGACGTGCTCTGAAATGCATCAGACTTCGCTATTTTCGAGACAGTGCAGCAAAGGGGCCTCCTCCCAAGGGCGGCTGCAAAAACCAGCTCGGCACATGCCTCCTTGTCCGAAACGAAGGGCGCGTCACCGCGCTCATAGCTGAAGTCAAAGCTATGGTCCACGGGCTCCTCGCCAACACCCCCCGAAGCACCAGTACCATCACCACCAGGTACCTCGGGCTCATCTTTAGCCTCAGACTCCTTGGGGTCATCGCTGACCTCGACAACTTCGGGCTCGATGAGCACCCGCTCCACGACCGCGTCGCCCCCTGAACTTCGGATGCTTTGACCCCTCGGCCAGTAGACACCTCGGTCACCGGGACCCCATCCACGTCGGGCCCATGCCCACTAGATACCTCACCAACGGGATCTTCAGGCAGCCCGGTCCCTTGACTCGGCGTCACGTCCTCCCGGCCTAGGGAAGAGGACTCCACCCCAATGGTCTGTTGACCACTAGGCATGTCGGTCTGACCGTCGTCCCGACCTAGGGAGGAGGACTCCACCCCATCGGTCCTCCTCTTCTTGGCAATTTTCTTACCCTTACCCTCACCCGCCCTTTTCCTGGGAATGGGCGGGGACGCACCAGCCTGTTGCGGCTCTTGTCGGGCTGTCTTCTCCAATGACGGAGAAGGACGCGCAATAAAAGAATCCGAGTAGGACGGGATGGCAAATCTCGAACGACCTATTCACAGAAAACCATCAGCACGGTAAAAAAAAAAAGAAGACGGTTGAAACGACCTTCCAAACATCGCTGCTTCAACTCTCTCCGAGGTAAATGACTTCCAAACTCTCGGATTCTGCGACCTAAGCACATCTAGAACACCAGCGTAATCGGACAGCTTGACACCGAGAGTATGCAAACCTGAAAACAAAACCACAGCGTCAGTTAGAATAAAAGGAAAGCGTGTGACGCGATCTACAATCCCCTACCTGGAGAAAAATTCAAATCCCGGACGTATCTTCCCGTCGGGTCAAGACCAACCACCTCGGTAGCACGGACAAAGAAGTAGCTGCGAGACCAGTGGTCGACCTTACTCAGCTTATCTTCGATAAGGTCCACCTTGGGCTTAAAGGAGGCATAATACGTCCCCGGGTACGCAGAGTTCCCCTTCTGATAGGTGAGATCCTCGAACATTGTTATATCATGGTTTTCACCCTTTTTAGGCCATGATATAAGTCCGTTTTATAGAGTTTTTCTAGTATTTTGGAGTCTTTTAGAGTCTTTTAAAGGTTTTAGCACGTTTGGAGCATAATTGGAGATATTGGAGCTTTTAGGAACATTCTGGTGTGAAATGGAATTGAAGCGACTAAGTGCCCGATTTGAAGTCAAGAGCATCGATCAATACCCCCTGGTATCGATCGAAACCCATCGAAGCAGATTACAAGTCGCGACTATTCCAAGAATTGAAGAATTGTAGATTTGCCCCAGAAGATTTGAGTTGGTTAATTACTAACATGATTCAGATTTAGCGCGGTTCTTGAACTCAAATCACTAAGGTATAATTAACCAACTGTCGCGACTTGTAATCTGCTTGTAATATATAAGATAGAAAGAAGATTAGATGGAAGGAATCAATAAAAACAAAGACTTAATTGCATTAAAAGTAGAAGATCCTCTCTTACAAATCCAAGAACTCTCTCAAAAGGGGAAAGGATTTCTTAGAGAAAAGAAAGCGTAGATCTAAAAAACTGGGTCTCAACAATATTTAAAAGTGTTTTCTTGAGCTGGGTCGGACCGGGTCAACCCGGGACAAACCGGGTATTGACCCGGCCGAAACTTGGATACGTCTTCAGTGAATCGGCCATAACTCCTGCACCTGACATCCGAATGACCTGAATCCAAGTCCTGTAGACAGTTAACTCGTCCCTCTACAACTCTTATGAAGACCGTTTGAGTTGAATCATATCGGAAGGCCTTCGTGTTTCCGGTTATTTGGACGGTTTCATCTTCTCTCGGCCAGACGGACATACCTTCAGTAAATCCATCTTATCTCCCTATCCATACGTCCAAATAACCCGATTCAAACTCCAGTGTAAAGCTGATTCACTCCTCTACAACTTTGGTGAAGACAACCGAGGCTAATTCGGAGTGGAGACCCTTCAATACCGACGTCACTCCTCGGTACCACACGTCGGTGCTAAGGAATTTTTCTTCTGTTTCCACACCGAGCAGTTGCACCGACCAGTGACCTCGGTATTGAAAAAACCGTCTCAGCCAGGCGGACCTATCTCTGGTAAATCAGCCATATCTCTCAAACCACACGTTCGAATGACTTGATTCCAACTCCTATGGTTAGAGGACTCATCGGGCTACAACTCTCATGAAGACTCCAACATCTGAATCAAATCGGATCGCCTTCGTCTGATCGGTTCTTTGAGACGTTCCGGATGGTTCCTCTCTAGTCTTTAAGCACCAAATCTCCAAACGCCACCAAGTGTCTCCAAACACCTAGAAAACTCCTCAAAGACATGCAAAAGACTCACTAGGACCTAATGCAGCTCCTAATACTCTAAATGGGACAAAACAAGTATGAAATGCCATGAAGATCCAAGTAAATGATCTAAAACCTACATGATGTGCATGCTTAAACTATGCAAATTATGGACGCATCAATTCCCCCAAACATAAAATTTTGCTTGTCCTCAAGCAAACAAGATCAAAAATGAGTGATGCAATGCAATGCAAGTGGAACTTGAGCCTATAAGAAGCATACAAAGCAATCGTACTCAACATCCAAGTTACTAGTTCTAGGATGCACCAAAGTTGTCTACTCAAAAGGAGTTAGCCATTTCCTTCACAACAAGCAACAAAGCCAAACCTCAACCTAGACAAACCATCCTATTCTCTAGCCTCTTAACATCGATTAATGGTTTTATCCGTGAATTTTGCTTATGCAAAATTAGATGAAACCGCTTGGCTAAAGGACCGGTCATGAGATGAAGGTGATCTCATCAATATGCAAGGGTAAATAAACACAAGGATCTCTCAATGAACGAGCAAACTTTAACAAAATGCTAAAGGTAAAAGGCAACCTATGCATACAAGGAAAAACTCTCGTCTATCCCGAATGCCTAGAGTGTCACTAACCTTAAGCTTCTAACCCGTTGTGCCTATAACTTAAGCTACCCTTCTATCATGAGGCATTTTGCCTTTTTAAACCCGCACATCCTTCTTGTCTCTTCACTTCACCTTCTTCTGAATTGGGGATCACTTCTTCTTCCTTGTTCTTCATGGTTTGGTGCTTCTTTGTTGTTATCTAGCTCTTCTTTTCTTCTTTTTGGTTCCCGCCTCTTCTCATTCTTTTGATGCTTTGGCCTTTTTGGCCTTCTTCTTTTTCTTTGTATCTTTTGAGGCCATCTTAATCTTAGAGCTAGTCTTATGATCTTTGCACAAACCATTCTACAAATTCGATCCCCTTTTCCATACTCCTTGTCATCCTTTCCATTCCACAATCCATTCCAATCATACCCGTTCACTAAGTCTAAAACCGTTTCCCCCAAACATGAATCAAGAACCGCCATCCTAACTAGCCTATTCCTAAATTAGCCCCTTGATGATGGAGCTAAGTCTACACAAGATTGCTTCCTTGCCGCCCTAAACCTAACACTTTTTGTCAAGTTCACTCCAAACAAGGCCTCACAAGACACACACGAAAGATTAGGGGCTAGAAAGGAGGTAATTGGCATGGTAGGGAAACCAATCCAAAGATGGGATTTGGCTATTTGGACAAGCAAGAGTGGTGAAAGGAATAAGAATGTCCAAATATGTATATGTGATCTACGAGTTCATTTAAGTTTGCAAAGCACAATAATTACATGTCAAATTATGGTTATCACTTAGATGAGGCTAGATTCAATTCAAGCTTGCTTCAATTGAAGAAAGGCAATGATGCATGCGCTCTAACAAATGGTTTGTCCTTGATTTCGGATTCAACTTCAATGCATCAAACAACTAATAACTTGGGTGTTGAATCAATTGCTAATTAAGCTACTTTCAAGGTTGTCATTACTCCATGCTTATGCAAATGCAAGCTAAAATGCAAACTAGACACCATCTACAAGTGAATATGCAATCCTAAATGTTCAAAATTTAACAAAATTTATGCAAAATTTCGTGAAATGCATGAGACTCAAATGCAAAAGAGAAAATAAGAGTATAAAACACGAGGTCAAATACCGGTCTCTCCCCCAAACTTAAATCACACCGTCCCGGTGTAAAATAAATTCAAAGAAGAAACCTAAAACAAAAAATAATATGCTAAGACTTTAAAAGGGAAAGATATATTTACATGGAGGAGTGCTACTATGTGAATGGAGAGCATGAAGGGCTTTTCCCGACATCAAACACCCTTGACACCGTTCCGTGACCTTGCTAACAATCGAGAACCTTGCAACCACTCAACAAAACCATCAATGCCCAAGAACACAAAATTAAACTAGAAAGCAAAAGAATATATACAAGGATAAACATGGGAATGTCTCCCAAGTGCACTTTGTTTTACGTCGCTAAGTTTGACGTTGGTTACCCTTTTAGGTGGGTGAGGGAGGAGTGTGAACACTCCAAGGTGGATCCATGATCTCGAGCTTGAGCACATTGCTCATTACCTCTTCAAGACCGGCTTCTCCTTTTGCTTTGAGCTCGGGAGTGAGAATTGCCTTGGCCGAGGCAAAGGGTTTGGTTCGGCCTTTGCACTTGATCTTGTACTCAATCACTCCATCTTTGTGCTTCCATGGAGTGATAGTCATCATGGAAGGCTCGGACCTAAACCCTTCGAGCTTGCTTGGACCATTCTTAGCAAAGACAAGAGAGTGATGCTTGGCTTGTTACTTCATTTTGGCCTTAGTGCCTTCACCTTTCCCTTGCTTCCTTTTAATCTCATTCACGTCCTCATGTGTGGTAGGAGGGGGAGAATCCAAGCAAGCTACATTAACTCCATAGGCTTCATTACCATAACCATAACCCAAAACCGTCTTCTCATGGGGTTTCTCTTCCTTTTCATAGATCTTTGGGGGCAAAGTTTCATGAACCATCTCACAACTACCCACATGCTCAAATCTATTAGCTTCTTCAATGCAAAACCCATCATCTTCCATAGTGATTGTGCCACAAAGCTTGTTGGAGGAGATCTTCATTGGGTAGTAGACCTTATCATCTACATTCAAGAGAACTACCCTTTGCTCTTTGAAGTTCATGCTAGCACCTGTAGTGAGGAGGAACGGTTTTCCAAGGAGAAGAGGGAGTTTGTTGGTCTTTCTCATCTCCATGACCACAAAGTCGGTTGGGACTATGCAATTCCCTACCTTGAGTGGGTAGTTTTCAAGAAGACCCAATGGCTTTCTCGAAGAAGCATCTCCAAAGGTGATAGGTGATGGATGATAGGTGAGGGTCCTTATCCCTAGACTTTTGAGCATCTCATTGGACATCACATTCACACTTGACCCGGAGTCACACAAAGCATCTTCAATCTCCATATCTCCAAGAGAGCAAGCTATAGAGAATTTACCGGGATTACCAAGCTTGGGGAGAGACTTAGGCTCGATCCTAGTTGTGCTTGGTAAATTAATGCAAGAAGCATTACCCCTTGGTTCTTGAACCATGGTCACGTCCTCATCCATCATAAAGGTCACCTCCCCACCTTGTTCCTCAATGTCCTCATTGAGCTTCAAGGGAGCTTGTGATCCATAGAGTAGAGGCTCAATCTATTTAGTGGCGGCGACATGATCATCAATGTGGTGTGACTCCTTTGAGAAGATGGCATTGCAATACTCCTTTGACGCTTGTATTTCTTTCCCATGTGAAGAACTTTGTTGTACTTTGTCCCCATTGGCTACCTTGGCCTCCATTTCTTGCATTTTTGAATTCAATGCTTCAAACTTCTTGTGGAGATCATTGTATGAGCAAGCTACCTATGTATTTATTTCCTCCATCTTCTTGCTTATATCCAATGCTCCACTTGCTTGGTCTTGGAGAAGTTGTTGAAGAACATTTTTCACATCAAGGTCTTGAGTCATGGAGTTGTGACCTTGAGCTTGAGGAATGAAAGAAGCATTGTTGGAGTAGCCTCCTTGTTGTCCTTGAGGTTGATGTTGAGGGACAAAGATTTGGCCTTGGTTTTGAGTGGGGAAGGTCCTTTGTTGAGCAAAGTTGTTATTGTAACTCATTTGATAACCTCCATTGTTCCCAATGTAGTGCACTTCTTCTTGGTTGCTCAAATCCACCATATGTTCTTGTGCTCGATGAGCGCCTTCCGAATCACTAACAAAGTGAACCATCTTTTGAGAAGCATTAAGGAGCTTGTCCATCTTGTCATTGAGAGCTTTCATCTCTTTGGCTCTCCTTTGCTCCTCATTATCACTTGTGGTCCTTGTAGACCGATCATAGTCATCACCATAAGTGCTATTACTCAATGCAAGGTTCTCTACCAATTCCATTGCTTCATTCACTTCTTTGCCCAAGAAGCTTCCATTAGAGGCGGTGTCAAGCAACATGCGGATCTTGGGCAATGCTCCACGATATAGAGTGCTTAGGAGTGAAGCATCCGAAAATCCATGATGAGGGCATTACGATGTATAGCTCCTAAACTGCTCTCATGCTTCATTGAAGCTCTCATCCGCTCTTTGAGTGAAGCTTGATATCTCGTTCCTTAGCTTGGCCGTTCTTGAGTGGGAGAAGAACTTGGCAAGGAAGGCGGTTTTGCATTGATTCCAAGAGGTGATGGAA
>PKML01050902.1:462653-545972 GCA_002933935.1 Eutrema yunnanense
TAGGTGAGCAAATTGATTATTCGCAAAGAGATTTGGTTTAATTGATTTGTGAACATATCAAACCTGATATTAGAGTTGATTTAGACATTAGGATTCGCAAAGAGATTTGGAATTCCTAGGATTTAGATTTAGATAATTCTCGCAACGACAGTTGGTTAATTATACCTTAGTGATTTGAGTTCAATAACCGCGCTAAATCTGAATCATGTTAGTTAGTTTACCTGCATTCATTGATTTCCTGAGAAATACCCTGAATCTATATTTCTTCCATCGAATTTACAACACTTTTACTGCTTATTGTCTTTGTTTCATCTGATTTGCTTAGCTTGATTCGATACTATTTTGTCTATTGTGCGATTTTTGTGAGTCCTTGTGTTCGACCCATACACTTACTACAACAACTGCTTTAGTACTTTTAGGGTATTAATTTGAGCATATCAAACATGCGGGGGGTCACCACCATATCACATTCCCACCCAAGAGTCAGCATCACAACCATGCCTTGAATCGTGGATGGACAGATCTGGGAAAAGTCCAACCCCCGCCTCTTGCAGTACACGACGAACAGGTCGGGAAGGAGGAGACGCAGCCCGCACTTCGTTAAGAAGCTCTCATACAGGCAAACGAAACCCTCTGGAGGATTCCATTGGCGTTCTTCCGACCTGGGAAGTCGGAGCTCGGTGGACATGGGAAACCCACACTTCGACGCCAAACTCGCAAGAGATTTTGGGGTGCTCCAGGTCGGTGAACCACCCAGGTCGTAAGAAACCTGGGGAGGCTTCGGAGCCCTAGGTTTCCGAACCCTTCCAGTTCGTTCACCTCCTCGTCCACCCAGATCGACGCCGCAACAACCGGACCGGCCACTGGCCTCCCTTGGCGAACCCCCGAAATCAACGGAACGGACTGTGCCCCGCTTTCTTCACCACGACACGGAGAGGAAGTTCGCTCCGAACCGTCACTCGGCAAAGAGCTTCCCGTCGGAGATTCATCACGGTCGCTAGGAGACGCCGATTCACCACTAGATTCAACCCTGACCCCTCGAAGCAGAGACGCCATCACACGAAATAGAGGAGAAAGCTTCCGGCAAACTCAACCCGACGGCGAAGAACCCTAGAGATGAAATCCCGAACAAAAATTTTGCAGAAAAGAGGAAAAGGTTACCTTGAGTTTATGCGCAGAAGAGTAAAAGAAGGAAGAGAGGAGGAAGAGGGTTTAAATAGAAGAAGGAGGGGAAAGGGAAACGACAGCTCGACACGTGGCGAAAAAGCGCGATTACAAAAACTCAAATGATGACTTCGCTTCGGTATCCACGCGCAGAAAGTAGGAGTCGCTTCGGAAAACGTGAAACGTCTTTCACACTCCCCTGCGTGTCCGACACGCGCAACCAATCTCCAGTTTTAGCGGAAGGACCAACACGTGCGATCAATTGTTCCCGCCCAACGAGTCTCAACAGTCAGCCCTAAAATCTTGGAGACCGACCTGAGATGGCTCGAGCTAACGAAAGGTCTATTTCGATGCATTCACCACGCCTCCTGACACCGAACTGGGGGGCAATTGTTGGAGGTGGGCTTAGCACCCCCAATTAGCCAGGATCATCTCAGCAATTAAGGCCCATCCAGTCCAAGCCCAGCAAAAAATCAACACACTTGGTGTACGAGGGCCCACCGAGCTCGCGCTGACACCCCGCCAACTCTACGCGAAGGGACCAAGGGAGAAGATGACACGTGGAGGGTAGTTCGTTAATAGTACCCTACCTACGTGACAGTTCGGCGTCAAGCTCATCATGATCTACCCGCCGCAGAAGCTGGGCCGTACATCTCGAGGTACCTTACCCGTAAAAGGCGCTGGAAGCGCCACGTCACCCCGGAAACGCGGGAAGCAACTGTACAGCCCCTGCTATAAATACCCCTTAGCGAGCATTTATGAAAAGGATCCGAATTTATTGCTCTCTCTCATATATAGCTCTCTCCCTCTCTCACTGCACTATTGTAACGACATTATTTAGAACACCGAACTGGATTCCTTACGGAACTAGTTCGAAAATCTAAATAATATGTCTTGTTTCGACCATCAATACAAAGGATACGGTCCCCGACCTGTTCATCGCATACACCCGACATATCTCTCATAAATCACGGTCTATTCTTTACAAAGTTGTCTCCTTTCTACATTACGAAAATCTCACTCCCTTTACACCATATCAAAACACTTTAATCTCTTCGGTGATCTTCCGGATCAACAATTATTATTATAACCTCAGTCATTTAGCTATTTACAATCACACGATTTTGTTTTCCCTTTTTTGCATTGAATCTTTTTAAAAAAATCTGTATCAAATTGACTATATTACTAACAAAATTTAGATTTTTCTTTGCACATGTCATAAATTGTTTTTTTGAAAACAAAAAAAATTACTCAAAAACGCATATGTAGTGAAAATGAGAGTCTATATACACTAACTCATGTAGAAACATAGACTGACTATTTTATACTTTCATATATGTTGGTGGATTAATGTTTGACTAGGATTCAATCCGCGCTATTTATATAGTACGGACAATTTTTTCTTAAAAATTGTTTTGAAATTTAAGAAAAAAAATAATTTTATAATATGTCTAGCTATATAGCAATGAACTTACTATTATTATTATATTTTATTTGAATATATATCAAAACAAAAGTTCAAAAAATATGTTATTAATTTTATAAAGAGTTAGAGACGAGAAAATTGTTTTTTTTTAAAGTTTGTGGACTGACCACAAAAATCATAGTCATTAAGCGGTGCATATTAGAGTTATGTTTTCAAGATTATAGGTTTTTGCGGGTTAGCCCGAATAATATTTTAGTTTATTGCAAAACGGGTTAAGTAGTCAGGTTAGTCCGGATTGACAGTTCTATCTATAACCATTACTAAAATATATTTTAAAATTTAGATAAAAATATTTTTTATTAAA
The DNA here is from genome assembly GCA_002933935.1 of Eutrema yunnanense. Taxonomy (NCBI): domain Eukaryota; kingdom Viridiplantae; phylum Streptophyta; class Magnoliopsida; order Brassicales; family Brassicaceae; genus Eutrema; species Eutrema yunnanense. The sequence goes on from PKML01050902.1 coordinate 465,608, forward strand.
TTTCAAAACAATTTTTAAACAAAAATTATCTCGCGTTATATAGCTAGCGTGTGTTGAATCCTAGTGACTTCTTAAATAATAATATTGAGATTACTTGTGATTCAAATCTGTACTATTTTATACTTTCATATATGTCTGACTTACATATGTTATATGTTAGGATTTAAACTTTAATCCTCCTTGTCCCAATCTATCTTCGAATCACGAATTAACTAAACACTAGAATTGTTCACCCAGTTCACAGCCTCTAACCGCTACGTCTGGGGTGGATCCGGGATCCACAACATCCACTATGAAGAATCAATCGGAAAACACCTCCGATGTGGTTCACAATATAGATCTTTCTCTCACCCAACAAACAAGAAAGAACAAAGAACAGAACTAGATTCCCCATAGAAAACCCATATTCTCTCTCTAGCTCTACGAGCCGCCTCTAAGGCGCTCGGAATCCCTGGAGTCAGGATTAGGTATTCATGTTGTTAAACACTTGTATTTATAACAAAGAAGCCCTATAAACTTACTTGGGTCCAACTTGACACTAAGGCTTGTACTAAGCCCAACTGCTGGCCCAAGTCGTGAGTTGACTGAAGTCTGACTTCTCACAATCTCCACCTTCAGATTCAGACAGCTCTCGACTCCTCCACAAATCTTTGTTCCTTTTTCTTTCTTCCTGTTTGCTTCTTCTAGAATCTCCATCTTGATCCCAGCTTGAAATTGCTTCTCTCTTCCTTGTGAATTGCCCTTTAAACCTTTGACTCATGGCTCTAGACTTGGCACTTTGATCTTCATGTAAACACGTCCTTCTGCAACTTGATTCACTTTGGTGTTCTTTGATTCTTCTCATGTACACTGAGCCTAATCAAACACTCCTTGAACTGTAAGCAGCTAACCCTGAATCATACATGCTTCAAACCTGAAACAATCTCTGATTCAACACCTTCTCTGACAAAACATATCAGCCTTGAACTCCTTTTGTACTGTTGTTACTCCTAACAGAACACGCCATCCAACCATACTGCTGAACAAACTTTCGACACAACCATGTTCATGCATCATGCTTTACAGAACCTTGCTGACAAACCAATTCCTCTTGAATCAATTGCAAAAAACCTCTAAGTCATTTATGCTTCATTTCCCCGAAACTGTCTCTGGCTTACCAAGACACCACTAAACATGAACACCTTTTTGAACATCACTTAGCATCACTGCTATTTCCTACAGAACCCTCCTCTAAACTCCACTTGGCTAAGAAGACTCTCGATACAAATACCTTTGTTCAACCTTCTGTTCAAATCCCTTCTGCATCAGCAGAACCATCCAACAAACATACTCGAACTGTTTGGTAAACCTGTCTCACATCCACAACCTTGTGAAATGTCCGAGACACCATGTTACAGCCCTTAGCACTTCATCTCTAGAACCCTTGAATTCGCTTCCTTGCTGTAAACATACCCTGCATCACATCACATGTATGCAAATCCACATATCCTTGTGCACTAGCATCTTCTCCCTTAGAAATCAACCTGAATCGTCACCTTGTACTCATGAGCTTTCTTTAAGTGTGCCTCCAACTCGCTTGAACTCCTGCAAGTGAACCCTACAAAAGATTCATCCACCAGACTTCTCTAAGATGCAAATAGGTAGACCATAACTTTGTTCTCTTTTCCCAATGCAGCTTGTTTTATCCTCTACATTCTCATCCTTTCTTGGATCCCTCTTTAATTACTAACACTTGCAACTGATATCCAGATGTCTTCACCACCATCAAGCAACAAAGCTCTAAAGCTTTTCTTATAGCTAGTAATGGGCATAATAACCGAACCGAATGAAACCGAACCGAACCAAAATTAATGGTTCGGTTTGGTTATGGTTACTGCACAATAACCGAATGGTTATTTTTTTTATATCAATTGGTTATGATAACCGATAACCGAATGGTTATTAACCGATAACCAATGGGTATCCATGGATATCAAAAAAAAAATTATGTTTATTTCTCCTAATTAACCGAAATAACCGAAATATAACCGAAATAACCGAACCGAAATAACCGAGACTAAACAAAATTTAACCGAAATAACAGAAACATTTCGAAATGTAACCGAAATAACCGAAATATTTTGAAATTTAACCGAAATTAACCAAAAATATTTGAAATTTAACCAAAAATAACCGAAAATAACCAAAAGATTTCGGTTACCAAGCGGTTATTAATTTTGATAACCATACCGAACCGAACCGAATGGTAACCGAACCAAAAACTGTTATTAACAGGATGGATAGTAAAAGACATAACCGAACGTAACCGAAAACCGAAATAACCGAACCGAACCGAACCGAATAACTATATGCCCATCCCTACTTCTAACCCCGGTTTCAACCTGATTATGCTTGAACCTGTAGACATCTCCATCTGCTCCTGGACCTCTATCCACCAACTTGAGACTAAGCCTGCAAACCAAAACTCCTCAAACCTTAACCATACCAATTTGTCTATGACCCCAACAGATTCCTTGATCTTGTTCCCTACTCACTCTGCAACTCTCTTTGAACTGAATCCATAAACCTTTTCTTAATCCTCAAATAGCCAATAACACACAGACAATTCAAACTTCTAAGGCGTCCCTCAGTCCCATGAATTCTCTTCCAATGGCAAATTTTGAACCCTGAACACTAACTCTTGTGTTCTCCCAAGACTTCAATTCCCTGAATTTTACAGACCATGAGCAACCAGAAACACCCAATCAAAACATTACAAATGTACATTGTCATTCGCAGCGGATATAGACTTAACAGTCTCCTCGGTTTGACCCTTGAGATTGACGATGCGATTCTGATTCTCTGATTTTAATCTAAACCAATACCCCATCAAATACCAAAGATAACTCCACTTTAAACCAATCTCTAACTTGTTGCACCTTTCTGTTTCCTCTGTGATATTTTGTCCATTGAGCTCTTGTCTATTCTCCTTGCATATTCCTTTATGTAATTTTAGACAATTTCCCTTTGATTAAAACTGGGCTTGTTTTAATCACTGGCCTAACCAAAAAAAAATTTCCTCCAAATTCTTTTAAATTCGGACAAGCCCAATAAAGAAGAATTAACCTGGCCTAACTGAAATTTGTGCCTGCTTTTCTGATTTTTGGATGGGCCAAAAAAAACAAAAGACATAGGCCCAATTCGTTTCTTTCTTTTCTGGCCAAACAAAAAAAACAATGAGGCCCAACTCCATTCTCCTTTTTTTTCTTTTGTTATGGCCCAACTAGGGCCCATTTCTCTTCTTTCTCTTTTCGGCCCGGATTGGCCCAACAGTAAGAAAACCCTAGCTTCTTCCTCCTGGCCTCGACGACGATTCCGGCGGCGGCACTCCTACCCGACGACCCCATGTTTCCGTCGATCTGCCTTGTCGCTGTCGCCGTTTCCAGCGACATCACCGGTGACGACGCGCCTTCGCCGCCAACCCTCGATGTCGTTCTCCGCTCGTGAAGAAGACCGGCGCCTCCTTCTCGCGTGAACATGTCCGATCGATTCTCGCCGGAATCGATTCCCCCGGCGATAACTTCAGCCGAACTCCACCGGCGACTCCTACGCGCCTCCATCTACGGCGACCGCGAAACCTCTGATACCACTGTTGGGCTTTTAATGCCCATGTCCAACTCTTCATTAGTATGATATTGTCCTTTTGGGCCCAAGTGGCAAAGCCCGCACGGATTTGTTTTTGGGCTCCTTCCCAAAAGGCCTCATACTAATTGGAGTTGGACATTACTTATATACTAGACAATATTTGTCTAAACTTCCGATGTGGGACTTGGATTGATATCCCAACTATCATTCCCTCAAACCAAGGACCACACAAGCCATTGGCCTCTCCTCCAGCGAAACCTGGCATCCATCTTGTACCGCCGTAATCACCAACGGAACCCGCCGCCTGATATTTTGCTTCGTCAGGAAGACTTTTGACACAAGGCACCGACACCCCTAATCGCGAGGTCACCTTGAGAGCTCTCCCTCCCACAACGAACATGCAGCCCACACCCACTTCTCTAAGTCCACCTTTTCTGAACCCGGGCTCTGCTACCACTTGTTAGGATTTAAACTTTAATATTCCTTGTCTCAATCTATCTTCGAATCACAAATTAACTAAACACCAGAATTGTTCACCCAGTTCACGGCCTCTAACCGCTACGTCTGGGGTGGATCTGAGATCCACAACATCCACTATGAAGAATCAATCGGAAAACACCTTCGATGTGGTTCATAATATAGATCTTTCTCTCACCCAACAAACAAGAAAGAACAAAGAGCAGAACTAGATTCCCTAGAGAAAAGCTCTATTCTCTCTCTAGCTCTACGAGCCGCCTCTAAGGCGCTTGGAATCCCTAGAGTCAGGACTAGGTATTCCTGTTGTTAAACACTTGTATTTATAATAAAGAAACCTTATAAACTTACCTGGGCCCAACTTGACACTAAGGCTTGTACTAAGCCTAATTGTTGACCCAAATCGTGAGTTGACTGAAGTCTGACTTCTCACATTCTACATGAGACATAATTCTCTCTTTCAATTTTATCGCAGACGATTGAAGAATCATCGTCGTGGGCGTTCCGCGACGTGGTGGAAAGATCTATGTCGTCAATAATCAGTGACACGTGCACGCTGTTATGTTATGCACTTTGTATGTCTATTCGGGTAATGAACTTTGTTTGTTGTAACTTCACTTTTTAGTTGGGATTAATACTATGCACATATATTCGTTTCACCTTTTTCAGATGTTGATTTATAAAAGTAGAGCTCTTTTCGTTGTGGCTTTGATTGCTCAGACACATATAAACTTAGGATGTTCAGTTATACCTAACAAAAGCTTTTTTTTTGTTTTTGGACTCAGTTAATGGCCACAAAACCTTCATAGCTCCCAAAGAGGATAGATCCCATCATATTCAGTATCCTCCACATATTGTACTCTTCTCGTCTCCATCTACTTATCAAGTCTATACTTTTTACAAAATTGTATTGTAGTCAATGTAAAGATTTGTAATTTTTAATGTAAAAATTATTCAAACTTTGATATGTTATGTAGTAAAAAAAACATTAGCCTATATAGAACACATAGACTGTCTATACTGACTTACGCATGTTCTACATGCGACAACATTCTCTCTCCTTCGATTTCATCGCATACCATTGCAGATGATGAGAGAGAGCGAAATGAGTAAAATAAAATACGGAGAAGCAGAGCAGCTGGTTTTGGGGTGTCAAAACCATTCCTCCGAAAAAGTATCGGTAAAACTAGACTTGCTATGTTTTTGTTAAAAAAAATTATACTTGCTATGTTATTTATAATAAATAGTCCCTACGTTGTTGGTGAAACTATTTACGTCAGCAAAAAAAATCGTTTTAGTTTTTATAAATTCAAATCATGTTAGCGGTGAAAAAAAATCTGTGTGTTTTTTTATAGTTACACAAAATTGAATCAATTAATAGGATAGGAGTAATGGAAAAACATAGTACATCATACTTGGGTATGATCAAAATCAAATCGTAACCGTATTTCGGATCGTAACCGGACCGTTTTCAAACCGTAACCGTATAAAACGGTTAAAAACCATAACCGTTAACCGTAAAAAATATATTAGTTACGGTTAATAGAATTACTAACTGTAACCGTTAATTATCCGTAACCGTATCAAAACTGTCGGTTAACCGCAAGGTTAAAACCTTAAATTTTTAACCGTAACCGTTTTTAAAATAAAATAAAAATACTAATAATTTATTATGTATAAGTATAAATAATATAACATATTTCACTTATGTAAACTCGATACCCCCGCTTTGGTTCACCGAATCGGAATAGGTATTAAGGCTGTTGACAAAAAAAAAAATATATATATATATATATATATAACATAGAAACATGATGTATAATCAAATAATAACTAATCCATTAATTAATAGTCAACGAGCTAATTCACCACATAAAAGTTTGAATCATATAATCATAATTTCATACTATAATTTTTAACTTAATATTAGTTGATATCATCATCAAAATTTTGGTCGATATATCAGTCTAAAACTTTTTTGATGGAAATTAAATAAATTTATGGACATATCATTGATGTTAACCGTATAATAGTCATCAAATAACCGTAATAACTGGAACCGCATTAACCATAACCGTTTTAACCGTATATTGAATGGTTAAAGTTAAAGTTAACATAAATTTGTAACCGTAAACAGTGGTTATGAAACTGTAACCGTAATAACGGTAAATGTGGTCGTGTCTAATCATACTGTCTACATCTGTGTGCTCAAGAGAGTAAAATCGTCCAAGTTTTGTCCCATTTGATAGAGACCAAATTTTGCTAAAAGCATGGATATATTCTTGAATAGAATAGCAAAATCGGTTGCTAATTAACTTTTTTTTTTTTGGGGTCGAAAATAACCACTTTTTTGTTAAATTTTTTTGCATTAAACTAAAAAGCGCAAGAAGGCCCAATATTTTACATAATAGCTCATTTTAATACTACATACCCACAAATCCATAATGAACCCTTATAGAACCTAAACTGAACCAAGAAGCGAAATAAGTCCAAATCTAAATCATCGAAAAGGAAGTTGCCGTCATTGTTAACATGAGGAAGATGAAACGAATTGAAGAATCTGACTTGCCACATTCGGATTTTGGTTACGGAATGATGAAAAGCAAATCTTAATCGTAGATTCAATGCGGGAAATTAGTCTTTTGCAGATTAAACAAATCATTATTCTCAAATAAAATTGAAGTGTCGGTTAGTTAAATTTTTCAATTCTCGGTTCTGTTTGAATTCGATTTCATTTTTTTGAATATAGAAAATATAAAAACCCTTTTTGGTTAGTCTCATATGTTTCATAAATCAACAAAAAGAAAAACACCAACAAACACCAATACTTTAATTTTACTACAAAGAAGAAATACGCAAGTCACTACCGCTTTATTATGCCTGATTTGTTGTCTGAAATCAGGCTAGAATACTCTACTTTGACATGCAGCGGTTTTACATGCACAAATACAAAAGAGAATGATAAAGTTTCTTAGAGAGCCTTGAGGATATCTTCGGCGCTGGAAACCGTGAACTCGCCGCCAGATTCAACGTTGGCGACAGTCACCTTGAGGTTGTCCAGCAACAGAGCAAACCTCCTTGACCTAACACCAAGACCCTTGTCCTTGAGGTCAAGCTCGAGTCCGAGAAGCTGTGTGTATTCTCCTGACCCGTCTGCTACAAACTTCACATGCTTGTTCTCAGGGTATGTCTTTCCCCATGCCTTCATCACAAATGGATCGTTCACTGAAACAAATCGATGCAAACAATGGTCTTGACACTATAAAACAAAAACACCTTATACATGTAAACCAAGTCACTTCAGCAATATATACACCAATTGATCCAAGTGTGTATCGATTTTCTTATTCTAGCTTTCAACTTTATCAGATTTCAGAAGAATATACAAACTCATAGAGATCAGAGACTCGAAGAATCATACTCACCACTAAAGCAGATGATCTCATCAACACCCTTTGATTTCAGCTCCTCACCTTTCTCAATGAATCCAGGCACATGCTGCATGCTAAATCAGGAAAATTAAAACACAAAACCAAATCAAAATTCTCAAATCAAATCTTAAGGATCCATCAGACCAGCATCAAGTTAATCCAGGCATATGCTTCATGCTAATTCAAGAAGAAAAAAAAGAAAACTAAATTCTCAAACTCGAATCTAAGGACCCATTAGCTAAGCATAAAAATTTCGAATGAGAACAATTGAAAACCTAATCTGATTGAGAACAAGAACAAAAAACATCTAAACTTTCATAGAAAATTTCGACAAAACTCCGAAAAATCCGATCTACAATAAATTAAGTGAGCGAAGAAGGGAAAGTTTGGAGGGTTTTACCTGCAGGTAGGTGTGAAAGCACCAGGAACACCGAAGAGGATGACTTTCTTACCGGCGGCGAGAGAGTGAACGGAGACGGTCTGGACCTGATCATTCTCGTCGAAGAAGGAGATTGATCCGTCTGGTACTACATCGCCGACAGCAATCGGAGCCATTTAAGGAGATCGGCGGCTGAGAAGCTAAAGGAACTGAAGAAGATGAGAAAGTTGAAGGGTCTCTAAAGCGTTGGACTTGAGTGAGACTGAAAGTGAAGCCCTTTCGGACAATTTATAGGGGCTTTTTCGGAATTAAATATTATAAATGATTTTCAGAAATTATATATTGATTGCGATTTTGTTAGACGTCTGCAAGTCAATTTTAACTTGTACAGTACTCACTCAACTTTCAAATGTCCCAGTTTCCAAGTAGTCAATTTTCAAAATATCAGTTTCCAAGAATACTCAACTTAAATTTTTTAAGAAGTAAATATTTTCCATGAGTACAACAACGACTTAAATTTTTAGTAGTCAATTTTACAAAAGTTTTTTAAAAATTAGTTTATTGTATTTTCGGGGGAAAAAATTGTTTTTTTAAATATCCCAAAAATTAAAATATATAAGTAAGAAAATTATGTTTAGATAATAAGTTAAGTTAATTGATCTGACTCGGTCTGATGGCGTCATGATTAGGATTTTGGCGTCGGCTAGAGCGACTCCTAGATTCTGTGAGTTTTAACAAGCAGAAATCGGCGCACATATCTCATTCCCCTCCGATTGACCAGTACGCCCACACAAGAGTCTTTTGCTATCTGTCTATCTGCGTGTTGGTTTCGGTAAGAAGTTAAAATCTGCTCTCTTTTGTTGTGCGCTCTGTTTTACTCCCTCTAACTTTTGGCTACGGTTCACTTTTTTTTGTTCTAGCATTTGTGCTAAGTGGTGATTTGGTTCAGATATGTGTGCTTACATCTACGGTTTGATTTATTCATCTACGGTTCGACACCTCTCAGTTCGAGAATCCCAAAATGTAGCTTCCTTCCCTGTTTCAATCATGAGCAATGCTTCCAGGAATCTTTGCTGTGGGGAGAGCTCGACCTAGTCTCGCCAGAGACTGATGGATGAAGATGATATCATAAGAATACCATAATGTGATCTCACGTCTGTGATGGGCAAATTCAAGCGGACCTTAATTAGAAGAATGTTCCATAAAGAAGGAAGAAGCATCAATGCTTTAATCACCTTCATGCCTAGATCGAGAATCTGGGATGTGGAAGGCAGGGTCCGTGGTTTGAATCTCGGATATGGAAAATTCCAGTTTGTTTTCGAAGAAGAAGAAGACCTTCTCAAGGTCCTCACTATACGTCTCTGACATTTCAACAAATGAAGCTTCTCACTTGAATGATGGGAACCACCAATTCGGGAAGATTTCTCCAACACTACGACGTTCTGGGTAAGAGTGACAGGTGTTCCGACCTTTTTCTGGAATGACAAGACCTTCACAGAGATTGGAAAAGCCTTGGGCTCAATTGCTGAGATTGATGCACCAAATGCGCGAATTCAAGTAACGGTGAATGCTGATAATCCTCTGCAATTTGAGCATAAAGTTAGCTTTTCGAATGGAGATATTGGGGTGGTGACTATGTTATATGAGGGCCTGCATCGTCACTGCTTCACTTGCAAACGAATTTCCCATGAAGAAAAAACTTGCCTTGTGCTAATAGAGGGAGAACGTTCTTTGAAGCAGCTGCAAAGAAGAGAATCTAATGAAAGGGTGACAGCTAACCCAAGAGATGGAGCTCATCTAAATACTAATGGGAACAGTTCGATCAATGATTTTCAACAATCTAAAGGAATTAATCGAGGGAACAACGAGTCACTTTTGTATATGGCTCGACATGAAGATGTCTCGCGCAGAGATTTTGTTGCGGGAAGTGATTTCTTCAATGATAAAACATCTAGGGATGTCTCTGATTTTAGACATCTCGTCAACATAAATCCTCGAGGGACCCAGCAAGGACAGAGCGAACCAATGTCAAAAGATCTCTGGCAACGGTTGGAAAAATCCCCCATCGAGAGAGTTCCCCACTATCGGGAGCGATACGAGTCATACGAAAAAATCTTCAAGTAAGACTCTCAACTCCCAGAGAAATGAGAAATTTGTGAAGTATCACTCCCAACAAGTTTGGAGACCCCGCAATGCACGAGATTTTGAGAAAGGAACCAGTAGAGTTAATGAGACATGATCTTAGCAAGCAAACTTCGTAAGAGATCGAAGATCATCTTCGGATTCTCAGCGCACTGTGTCGGAGGTTGATATATCATGGTTTTTACCCCGTTTAAGCTATGATATAAGTCCGTTTTATCGAGTCTTTCTACTATTTTGTAGTGTTTTATAGTCTTTTACAGGTTTTAGCACGTTTGGAGCATAACTGGAAATATCGAAGCTTTCTGGAGCATTTTGGAGCAAAGCAACGTTCGTGTAGCCGAGTACCCGTTTTGAAGTCTTAGTGTCGATCGATACTGGCTAGTACCGGTCGATACTCATCGAAGCAGACACGACCCGCGACGTTAATGAAGAGTTGAAGAATTACAAAATTGCCCAGAAGACTTTATTATTTACAAGAATCCCCAAAACGTGATTTAGGTTATTTAATAGGATTTTACATCCACTTTGAGAGGGCTGGCTAAGTTTTATTCTAAGCATTAATTTACTTTGGTTTTGTGAGAGAGCTTTTGAAGGGAGACGAGTCTGAAACTCTGTTCGTCCGAGAGAAGATTTCGAACCCTCTTGTTACTCTTTCTATTATTTGATGATTTATTCAAACATGTTTATTGCTTCAATTTCCATGTCTGAATAGATCTTTTGTTAGGTTTAGGGTTCTCATAAGGGTTATCTATGAATGTTAGATCGATTAGTTATTAGGATTCACCATCTGAATTAGTTCTTCACCATAGGTTGTTTGCAAAGCTAAATCTAGATTGATCACCTAGAACTTAGATCTTAGGATAATTGATTAGGCGCGAGAGTGCGATTAATTACCTGATAGAACCTAAGGTGAGCAAAATAACTATTCGCATAGAGATTTGGTTTAGTTGTTTTGTGAACAAATCAAACCTGATTTAAAAGCTGATTTAGACTTTAGGATTCACAAAGAGATTTGTAATTCCTAGGATTTAGATTTAGATAGTTTTCGCAACGAGAGTTGGTTAATTATATTTTAGTGATTTGAGTTCAAGAACCGCGCTAAATCTGAATCCTGACTAGTTAGTTTATCTGCATTCATTGATTTCCTGAGAAATACCTTGAACCTATCTTTCTCCAATCGAATTTACAACCGTTTTAATTTGCGTTCTGTTTTCAATATCATTAATCACTTAGCTTAATTCTCATCTATATAATCTATTGTGTGTCTCTGTGAGTCCTTGTGTTCGACCCCTACTTTACTGCAACTACTGCTTAGTACTTTTAGGGTATTAATTTGAGCATATAAAATTTGGCGCCGTTGCCGGGGACTCAAGCAAATAGAAGACTAAACCAGAGAAAGATGTTTGAAAACATAGAGACTCACTTGTTCTTGAAACGTTGCAATGACCCTTTTCCCAATCACCCAAATGTCACATAACTAGCTTTTGATCTAACCACCATGTACTTCTCCGTAGACATTCTCAGCTTCCCAGACCACACACATTATTTCACAGCATCGTTCAATCAAACCATCCTCGCTAGTTTCATCGCTGTGATTAATACCAAAAACCTTCTAGATTCTTTCTCATACAATATCATGACAAGGAACCACCCCTTTTTCACACTTTCTGGTATTATTTCTCTCCCCCAGACTTATTTCTTATTATGTTCTCTTTTTTTGTTTTTTTAGATCTGCATATACACATCAAGGTATGAGACGCGAGTATTGATGGTGTTTCCATCGAATCCCCGGTTCTTCCCTCAAAAGTAATCAAAGGTGTATGTGAATAATGGTAACACGAGAAATTTTCCTAACCTCGCTTTCATATTTGTGTGATCATCTCCTGTGAAGTAGAATAATGGGATCGTTGGAAATTTTCCTAACCCTCTACTCAGAAGAAAATTATCTCATATTTTAATGCATCTTTTAATGCATCTTATTAATTAACTTGTAACAGGGAGAGAAATACTATTACTTTAAACACGTAGGTTCCTTTGTCAGATACGAATGATGAATCAAGCTCTATGGATACTAACCACATTGATGAAGTGCAAAAATTTGGCTCAGGCTTTAAAGAACTTTGCTGGAAACATGAGTGTCTTCTAGTTAACTTGTCAACCTTTGGAATTTTCATTAGTCGATCTAGAACTGATTATGTAACAATGGTCACTTAGAAGTAAGGTCAAATCAATAGATTCAAGAAAAAGATCACAGTCTCAAACAAAGTTTTGACTTAATAAAACAACGAATGACTCAAAAACGACTGACTCTTAAGAAAAACAAAAACAAAGTCAGCGACTACCTCCCCCAGACTTGAACAACACTGTCCCCAGTGTTATCTAGCCTAGAGTTGGTGAAAGAAAGCAAAAGAATGAAATGGAAGTATGAGAAACAAGAAGTTACCGTGCTAGAACATCGAGTATCGACCGACACACGACCTGATATCGATCGATACCAGGCTTAAGTCGAGATGATGAACCTTTTGTAATCGCGTAGGGTGTCGACCGATACCAACATGGTATCGATCGACACTCAGGCGATTTCGTGTTTGATATTCTACAGTCAGATGTAGCTCCAAAAGTGTGTCAAATGGTCCAGGTGTTAAATGTAAGCACTGTTAGACCACTCAAACACAAGTTAGGTGCAACAAAATATCATAGAAGCATAAATCCACAAGTCCAAAAGCATAAAAGACACAAAAGTTCAAACGAAAATAAAAAGAAAAGGGAAAAGAAACATCAAACGTGAAAAGCAGATAGAAAGAGGACTAATCCTCCTCAGTGGCGTCAGAGTCATGGCCAGCGGTGCCAGATGTTCCAACGTCAGTGGGCGTGCGCGGTGAACGTGGTGAAATGGGATGTCGAGACGAAGGACCAGCGTCTGTGTGAGTCATGCAGCGGCATCGAGAAATAGCAGTCCAGATCGTCTGCAGACTCATGACTACGTATCTCTGAAAATGGTCCATCTCCATCTCAGGTGGTGGAGGGAGAGAAAATGCAGCAGCAATGGGAGATGGCTTGTGTTGCGGTTGACCCCCAGCAGGGCCAGATGCAGGTGGCTGTGCTCTAGTAGCTGAGCCTCGACGTCGAGTCACCGATGCAGGTTCCATGTCAACTGAAACAGGTGCGAAAAGTAGCTGAGCAGGGTCACCGTCTATGTCAGTCAGATCGGTGTTGGGGAGCTGAACCAGATAGTCCCCAACAAAAGTGCTGAAAACCCAACGCCTGTAAGGCTTCAGCCAACGCAGGTGCTCCAAGTGGTCCTCGTCCATGAGCTCGCGGGAAGTCACGAACGAGCAACTAGTGGTGCTGATTCCTAGGTGCAGAAAAATGGGAGTGAGAAGGCTGCCCACCGTTTCGATCTTCGGGCGACCTGCAGTCCTAGAGGTCTTGCCGCGTCCTGTGAAAGGCTTCACCTTCAGCGACTCCAAGTGGTGTGCGAATAAGGCACCTAAGTTGACCGCGAGGTCCAACTCAGGCCACTCATATGCCTCATCAGAAATGAGATCTCCAATCCCAATAGACAGAACAATCAGCTCAGCAACTCTCATCTTGTTCGGTTCAATCTTACACAACAGAGTGTTACTCAGGATCCTCACAAGGCAGCATAGGACAGGATGGCGCACATCCATCTGTGTAGTTGTCTTGCTGTCATAGACTCCATGCCCAAAGTGAGACCAGAACGCCTCAACATCAATGAACTTACGAGGAAACTCGCACCGAGAGAAGTCCCGGTGAAACTCATATATGTCGCACAGGTCTTGAAAAGATATCCTATACCACACACCGCGAATCAGAAAAGTCAGAACACCCTGCTGTGCAGTCACTGGAGGCTCACCAGTGTAGTAGACGCGAACAGAAGCAAGGAACTGGCGAACCAAGTCAGGGTACAGGTCGTATTACCGCATAGGCATCGTTCCCAATCCGATCTTGCGGATCAGTCCATCAAGCTCCCTGTCAAAACCTAAGTGCCTCATAGTATGCGTATCAATAAAGCGAGTGGGACGCACATAAACCTCCTGCCATGCGTTGTAGAAAATTGAATCGTAATCGTCCCATTCCTCGGAAATAGGCATGTGAGTGCAAGCTTTGCTCCCCATAATCTCCTTATCCGACCCCTCGTAATCATCCCTTAAACGTATCCTAGCCTTCTCACTGATCTTAGGCCATGGAAATCGAACTGTTGCATGAGGAGGTACAGGTGATGAAGGTGTAGGAGCCTCGGATGGTGCGCCGCGTAAGTTGGTGCCGAAAACCAATGTAAAATCGGTGGAATTGGCGGTCTGAACCTTGTAGCGGTTCTTGGTAAGACAGGCGATTACCGATCCTGGTGTCCAAAACCCGTCATGGAAGAACTAGACTCGAGCACCCAGCTGGTACTCTTGCTCTGATGGGTTAGAGCTGGATGCGGTATCAGTGCGTGCCTTCTTCCTAGGTGCCATCTTGTAGTTCGTGAGATTGAGTGAGAGAATGAGATATATCACGAAAATCCGAGCAGGATAGACACAAAAATCACTCAAATCCATTGAGAAACGAAGATTTGTGATTTTGAGAGGCGGAGTTGTGGTATATGTATCGAGCGATGGAGGCGGTGGAAGAAGAAAGAAAAAACCGTAGGGTTTATAAGGAAACTTCCCTGCGCGTAGAGTATCGACCGATACCAGGTTGGTGTCGACCGATACTGAAGGTGTGTAATGATGTACTCGCCACACGGAGGTCGGTCCAGAAGGTGTACTGTTAACGACGGGTATCGACCGACACCAAGTGGTATCGATCGACACAAGACCTCCGAATCTGATTCACGTGACACAACGAAACACAGAACCAAAACCTAGAAAAATAAAAGACTCATATGTACAGACTTACCAGTGGGTTGCCTTCCACTCAGCGCTTGTTTTACGTCACGAGCTTGACTTTACGGACGATCAGTCATGATAAAATGAGAGCTTGCAGCAAAACAGGCTCCACAACTTGACATCTCCAACTTCAGAGTTCTGCGCAACATGTTCTCCACAACCTCTTGTCATTTCTCTTTCAGCTCTGGAGTAAGAAGAACTCTAGCTTTAGAAAATGGTCTTGAGGTCCCTCTGCATTTCACCTTATATTCGATCGAATCTCCATCGCACTTCTGAGGGATTAAGGTTACATGTGTAGTACTCTCGGCTTTTCTGTTCTTCACCTCCTTCTTTGCCTTAGTCTTTTTGATGACTTTCTTGGTGATGTTAGGAGGACGATCCAGATCTTTGATGACAGTTGGCTCATCGTAAGGCTCTTCCAAAAAATCAACCATCAATGTTTCTCCTGCACCAACGGGGATGCAAGATATATGTGTTGGAGTTCTTCTAGATGGGATAGCTTCGTAGGAGACATGTTCGCCAATGTACGAGAAAAAGATTCTCTTACTGGGCGTGTCCATAACTGCACCAGCAGTATCCATGAACGGTCTTCCAAGAATCAAAGGTGTGCTAGATCTCGCATGCACCTCCACAACCTGAAAATCAGTAGGAACCAGACAGTCTCCTACCTTAACCATCAAATCAGGGATTGTACCATATAGAACCGATGTGGAAGAGTTTGCGAACGTGAGAGTCATCTGAGTAGATCTTATGTCATCGATTTCCAGCTTCTCTGCAAGTGCTCTCGACATGACATTGACGCTAGACCCTGAATCAACTAGGGATTCTTTGAATTCAACTCCGGAGATAGAGTATGGAACTGAAAATTTTCATGGGTTTTCCCTCTTAGTCAACTGCTTCAGTGGAGGCGGTGTACTTCTGACATTGATGAAGAATGCCTTAATCTCGTCATCAGTTTCTCTGCAATCTCGGAAGTGACTGTAAAGAAGGCGGTACTCAAGAGCTTCTTCAAAAGTCAGTGTGAGGGGAATCCTTCGTACCATCTTCTCAAAGCCACGCAGCTGCTTTGGAGAAATGTGGTGTCTGAGGTGCCTGGGTAATCGAGGGTATGGTACCTTAGGCTTGTAAACACGTTCCTTAATCATCTCTGGTTGCTTCACGCTCTCTGGTTCAGCCTCCGAGCAGTGTGGATCGATACAAGGTTGGTGTCGATCGACACAAGGCTCATGCGTCGGTTCTTCAGACTGGTATCGATCGATATCGACAGTGGTATCGATCGATACAAACAAGTCAGGTTCGGAATCACCTTTGACAAGGTTTTTGAGATTTCTTGCACCTCTCAAGGTGATTGCATTGACGTATTCCTTCTGTGCTTGAGTCGTCTTTCCCGTGACAGCTGCTGCAGTCTGAGCTACTTGCGTTTCCAACATCTTCTGATGAGTATCGAGAGCATCGATCTTTCCACTCAGATCTTTGTACACACCATCTATCTTTCCGTTGAGATTCACTGTGAACTGCTGCTGTCCTTGAATCAGTTGTTCAAACATAGACTCGATCTTGATATCTGGGAGCTTAGCAGGTATGGGCTAATAAGATGAGTTTCCATAGTTCCTCGTATACCCACTGTTCTGAGATGATCTCTGACCAAACTGATTCGAACCTCCTTGCTGAGAGTTGTTGTTGAAGTTTCAGTTGTTGTTGAATTGGTTCCTCTGACCTTGAAAACCAGAACCACCAATGTAGTTAACATCCTCTACTTCACCCTCGTTGAATACCTCAACATCTTCAGCAAAGTGAACAACCTTTTGTGTCTTGCTCATCAGAAGATTGTGCATAGAATCCAACTTGGCTTGAACATCAGCAATCTGTGAACCATCCATGCTACCAGCTAGCTTCTTCCGCTCATACTCAGCATTCTTGGTGCTATTGCTAGACGTCAAGCTCTCAATCAGTACATAGGCATCATCAGGATACCTGGTGTTGAAGTTTTCATTGCTCAAAGTCCAAAGTCATCTGATACCTCCAATCAATTCCTCTGAAGAAGAAACCCATCAGCTGAACATCAGAGTACCCATGATGTGGACAATCTCTCTGATATGATCTGAATCTCGTCCAAGCAGCCTTGAACGACTCCGCATGTCCTTGAGAAAATTGGGATATTTTGTTCCTCAGATCCTCGGATCGTGCATCATCATAGAAGTTGTTCAGGAAAGCAGTCTTAGTCCCTTCCCAAGTAGTCAGTGATCCAGGAGGTAACTGCTTCAGCCAGTAAGTTGCCTCTCCAACAAGAGAATATGGGAAGAGCTTGCAGAAAATGTAATCATAGGACACTCCATTGATCTTGATGCTAGTGACCAAATCTTCAAACCTCTCAATATGGTCCATGGGATGTTCATTGGAAAGATCATGAAAAGGGTGCTGACCCACAAGAGTGTAGTATGCAGGTTACAGCTCAAAGTTATTCCTCTGATAAGCAGGCGGACGAATCGCTGATCGATTTGCGTAAAACTGATCAGGCATGTTGTACTCACCAATCGTTCTACCACGATTAACCACAGCGTTCCCAGCGTTCGCGTTCCTAGCGACATTCCCAGAGACAATCTCTTCGACAACAGGAGCAGGTGGAATGATGTTCCCCTCTCCATCCAGACGTTGTCCTCTATCATTGTACAAACGGCCCTCTTGGTCTCTGTAAGCACCAGCTTCACCTTGAACCAACTCCACTTGATTGTTGTTCATCCTTGTTGGTTTCTTTGCTCTTCTGTTTGTGCGTTCCAAAAGTGCTAGCTGCTCAAAATACAGATCAACTAGCTGAGTGTTCTTGTTCCCTCTGGTTTCACGATTAGGCATACACCTAAAAACAAGAGTCAAGAACGTAAGTAACAAAACCCGTGATGAGTATCGACCGATACCAAGTGGTGTCGATCGATATCAACAAAAAGAGAACGTCGAGTATGGACCAATACTAGATAGTATCGACCGATACCGACGAGCTTAGTCGAAATTCTCAGACTAAAATGTAATGGCGAATTGAGTCCCCGGCAACGGCGCCAAATTTGATACTCGCTGTTGGAGAATCTGGGCAAGCAAACTTCGTAAGAGATCGAAGATCACCTTCGGATTCTCAGGGCACTGTGTCGGAGGTACGCCTTGACTCCGAAAACTTGGATCGTCTTGCTTCAAGTCGACTTGTGGTGTACCAGCAGGAATCTTTGGAAGCGAGAATGGCGAGCATCAAAGGAAAGGCTCAGATGACAGAATCCCACAACTCTAAAGAAAAACCAGTGTCTGGCCGGTTAAATTATGGGAAAAAATCGTGATGGGTATCTTTCAATTCGAGAACCAATTAGCCCAAGTAACCAGGAGATCTACAATAAACCACAGTATGTGTCTAAAGCTCTTCATGCTGATGTAGAAGATGGAGAATTGGTCTTAGGTAATGATAACATAGATAATCGATGTTCAATGAGGAGGAATTAGATAAGATGTTGGATTGTGATGATATGGTGATGGATGAGAATATGCTTGATAGTGATGACTTGTTGAATGATGAACCTGCTTTTGAGGCAGAAATGATAGAAGCTATTTCCCAACTTTCACCAGGTTTCTCTACTCGGGAAAATCTTCGGGAATTTTTCCTGAAATCGGTTTAAAGAACTTGTCACAAATGCATAATGTTTCGAAAAAAGCAACCTCTGCTGGTGTGGCTGCTAAAAAGAAAATCTCGAAGAGTCCATAACTTAAAGGTGTCACTACATCAAAGAAGATGAATGCTATTTGTGCCCGTCCTTCGCCAAAGAAAAAGCATAAGACGGGTATGGCTCCTACTTTCTATGTTTCTTCACACATCCCTCGAATTGAGGTGTATCTTTCTGCTATAAGCAACAAATTTTCTACTGTTTCAGGTTCGGTGGTGTCCCAGAAACCACCCAGTAAGAAGATATGAGTACAATTTTTTGGAATTGTCAAGAGGCGGGAGCCTACTTGACGAAGCATCACCTGCGGAAGTTGCACCGTTGTTTTTCTCCTGATTTTCTTTTTCTTTCATAAACTAAAAATTCTTTTTTCATTTATGCAAGACTTTCAAATTTGGTTTGGTTATAATAAATTGTTCACCGTGGAACCGGAGGGTAGAAGCGGTGGACTAGCACTTTTTTACATGGATTCTTTTGAGGTTAAGATTTTGCTTTCAAATAATCGCATGATTGACATTGAAGCTATTATCGATGGTCATAAGGTATTCATGACCTTTGTGTATGAGAATCCGGTCGTTAAGTGCCGTGAAAAATATTTGGGAACGTTTAACTAGGATGAGCCTCTCGCGGACTGGAGCATGGTTTATGATAGGAGATTTTAACTAGATCACTTGTAATCAGGAAAAGAGAGGTGGCCGAAAACGCCCTGAATCATCTTTCTTACCCTTCAAAACCATGTTAGCAAATTGTGGGATGATTGAAGTCCCATATAAGGGTAATTTTCTCTCATGGCTCGGATATAGAATTTGAAAGAGTCCAATGTCGACTAGATAGAGCTATAGGTAAAGAAGAGTGGCATCATCTTTTTCCCATACTAATGTGGAGTATTTGAAACTATGAGGCTCAGATCATCGGCCAATCTTGGCTAGAATCTTATCACAATCAGGCAGAATCCATAGGGGTTTTAAATTCGATAAACGATGGCTAGGAAAAGCGGGGCTAAAAGATACCATTGTAGATGGCTGGGGTCCATACAACGACTTTAGCCCAAAAGATTTCCATTCGAAAATAAGGAATTCCCGGAAAGCGATATCTAGATGGAACAGATTGAATCCTTCAAATGCTGCAAAGAAAATTGAAGATATTAAGCGGCTACTTGAACAAGCCCAAACAGATGATTCCTTTCCAAGTGAAGAGATTCTAAATTTAAAATGGGATTTATGTGCGGCGTTCCGCGAGGAAGAATTATATTGGAAGCAAAAAAGTCGAGCTATTTGGTTAAAAGAAGGCGAATGCAACACTAAATTTTTCCATGCTACAACCAAACATCGACGGGCCCGCAACCGAATTACAAAAATAAAAAAACCATATGGATCATGGGCAGAAAATGAAGACGGCATCGAAAAAGTAGCCACATAATACTTCCAAAATCTCTTCACGACATCGCAACCAAACGACTTTGAAGAAGCTCTCCGGTGTGTTACCGCGCAAGTTTCCCCAGAGATAAATTTCTCCCTCAGGAGATAAAAAAGGCCATCTTTGAAATAAATCCTAAAAAATCACCGGTCCAGACGGGATGACGAGCTTATTCTATCAAAATTTTTGGGACGTGACAGCAAAGGACATCATTGCGATGGTAAAATACTTCTTTACCAGGGGAAATTTCGATGACTGTCTCAACCAAACTAACATCTGCTTAATCCCAAAAATGGAGAGACCGAGATAGATGACGGAATTCAGACCCATCAGCCTTTGTAATGTCAGCTACAAGATTATTTCTAAAGTCATGTGCAAACGACTGAAGAGATTCCTCACGAAGTTAATCTCGGAGACTCAATCGGCCTTTGTGGCTTGATGTAAGAACCGGTGGTGGCTCTCACGTCAAGAAGATAGTGATGGTGAGCAAGGCAGGCGGTCGCCCTCTCCTTGACTCCTTAGATGATTGATGGTGGAAGCAATCTGACACGTAGGCGGTCGCCCTCTCGTGTGGGATTAAGAGATGATATGTTGATGGATTGAATTCACGACACAGAGGTTAGATGAGTCTCTGATACGGTGAAGGCTCTAGGCTTGCTTGAATCTCACAAACAAGACGAAGAACAAGATTGATCACTCAAGATAAGACTTGAAGAACTGCGTTATTTTATTGATATGCAAAAAAGGTGAAGAACTACAATGCCGCAAAGGAACCTTATAAAGGGGTTCGTCGGCTTGAACCTACTAGGGTTCGACTCAAACGAAAACAAAGACTCAAAACAACAGGACTTTGAAAGAAAAACAACACGCAGTTCTAAAACAAAACAAGAAAAACCGTAAGCTAAAACAAAACAAAGCTCATCGTTTCATTTAATCCATAATAGGAAAGTTTTATGAGCGACTCTTAAAAATGACTAAGGACGACGAGATGATGAAGGCTTTAGTCGTTGGTCATGTTGGAACCACCTGCAAGCACAATAGAATAATTGAAAAGCTTACATTGATGAGTAGACGCCCAAGGAGCCGCTTGCATGCTTTTTGAAGATGGTCCTGGTGCAAGTGCGTCTTCGTCTTGATCTATGTTGTAGGGGCTTCCTTTGATGCTTTCTGAGTGAGGTGAGTCTTGATCGTCGAGTTCTTGCTCTCCCTCAGTTGAAATCTCCTCTTCTTGCTCCATTTGGTTTCTCTCGGCTAAGATGAGTTGGTTGTGAAGGGACTTGGTTCCTGAACTAGTTCTCACCAATCCAACTGGACCATTAGTCTTAGAATATGTGTTTGGTTGATGGGACTTACCTGTCTTGGCGAGACCATCGTTTTGGAAGCTTCCCAAGCTAGTTGGATTCTTCTCGGCTAAAACTGTCTCGGTTAAGTTCCTCTCGGCTAAAACTGATGCGATGGGATTTCTATCGGCTAAGACTGATTTGGTCGTGTTTCTCTCGGCTAAAACTGATGCGATGGGGTTTCTATCGGCTAAAACTGATATGGCCTGATTTCCCTCGGCTAAGTCTCCTGTCTCGGCTAAAACTGATGCGATCAGTTTTCCCTCGGCTATATTGTTTCTCTCGACTAAAACTGGCTCTAAGAGGTTGTTATGTCCGGATATGACATTTAGGTCAGGCAGCAATGGGTTTGTAGGTTCTAGGGAGTTGATATAGGTGTGTAAGGCCTTTTTGTACCTATTCCTCATTTGCTTGATCCTAGAACGCGTCAGGGCTCCTTCTTGGACAGTTGGCATGATGCTTGGAATGTCCTTTGGGTCGATGTCCTCATCATTCCCTCCTTCTTCAGAAGGTTTTGACCTCAAAACTTGATCTCCTGCGTCAAAATAAGATAAGTCAGCAACGTTGAAAGTGTGAGAGATGTTATACTCACCTGGTAAGTCAAGACGATAAGCATTGTCATTGATTTTGCTTAAAATCTTGAATGGGCCGTCGCCTCTAGGTGAGAGCTTGGAAGCACGTTTGTTTGGGAATCTTTCTTGTCTCATATGAAGCCACACCCAATCTCCAGGCTCAAAGATCATTTCCTTCTTGCCCTTGTCCGCTGCTTTCTTGTAACTCTCAGTTTTCTTCTCAAGATTCGTCTTTGCCGTCTCAAAAAGCCTTTTGAAGAGTTCTGCTCGCCTTAAGCCATCTAAATTAACCTGGTCTACTTGTGCTATAGGCCTTAAATCAACTGGAGATAAAGGGTTAGTGCCATAAACAACCTCGAAAGGAGACAGCTTAGTAGCTGAATGCCTTGCGCGGTTATAAGCAAATTCAACAAATGGAATGCAATCTAACCAAGTCTTCATATTTTTACCAAGAGCTGCTCTAAGCAGAGTGCCAAGAGTTCTATTCACTACCTCAGTTTGGCCATCTGTTTGTGGATGGCAAGTTGTAGAGAACAAAAGCTTTGTTCCTAGCTTTCTCCATAATGTTCTCCAAAAGTGACTCAAGAACTTCGTGTCACGGTCAGAAATGATAGTCCTTGGGACTCCATGTAAGCGCACCACTTCCTTAAAGAACAAGTTAGCAATTTGGGTTGCATCATTTGTCTTTTCACACGGGATGAAGTGTGCCATCTTGGAGAACCGATCCACTACTACAAAGATGGAGTCTTTGTGCCTGATCTTTGGCAAACCTAAGACAAAATCCATCGAGATATCTACCCAAGGGGCGTTAGGTATGGGCAAAGGCATGTAAAGACCGTATGGATGTGACCTGGATTTTGCTTTGTGGCATTGGACACATCTAGCACAGAATCGCTCCACATCTCTTTTTAGGTGAGGCCAATAGAAATGATCCATCACTACGGCCAATGTCTTATCTACTCCGAAATGCCCCATTAGGCCTCCTCCATGTGCTTCACTAAGCACCAGCTCTCTCATAGATCCCTGCGGGATACACAAACGTTTATCTCGAAAAAGAAAACCATCTTGCAAGAAAAACAAACCGTGAGGTCCTTTGCAACACTCTAGATAGCTTTCTCCAAGCTCCGGATCATCCTTGTATTGTTCCTTGATGTGCTCAAATCCAAGAATCTTGGCCTCCATGGTGGCAATGAGTGCAAATCTCCTAGATAATGCGTCGGCCACCACATTCTCCTTGCCCTTCTTGTACTTGATGACATAAGGAAAAGTTTCCACGAACTCTAACCACTTAGCATGCCTCCTTTTGAGTGAAGTTTGGCCTCGTAAGTGCTTCAAAGTCTCGTGATCAGTATGTATAATGAATTCCTTGGACAGCAAGTAGTGCTGCCACGTCTCTAATGCTCTAACCAGCGCATAGAGCTCCTTGTCATAGGTAGGGTAGTTAAGTGTGGCTCCACTCAGTTTCTCACTGAAGAAAGCTACGGGTCTCTTCCTTTGATGAAGCACAGCTCCAATTCCTAGTCCTGATGCATCACACTCCACTTCAAACATTTCATCAAAGTCCGGGAGTGCAAGAACCGGTGCTTGGGTTAATCGGTCCTTGAGATTGTTGAAAGCCGTCTCTTGAGCTGTTCCCCAAGCAAATGGAATGTTCTTCTTGATCACAGCTGTGAGAGGTGCAGCTAGGGTGCTGAAATCCCTAACAAACCGCCTGTAGAAACTCGCCAAGCCATGAAAACTCCTAACATGTCCAATGCTGGTTGGTGTAGGCCATTCTCGTATAGCTTTGATCTTTTCCTCATCAACTTGTAGTCCTTCCCTGCTAACTACAAAGCCTAAGAATACAAGTTTATCAGTACAAAACACACACTTCTTTAGGTTAGCAAATAAGCCTTCCTTCCGAAGCGTTTTTAAAACAAGTTCAAGATGAGATAAATGTTCAAAGTGATCCTTACTGTAAATCAGTATGTCGTCAAAGTAGACAACTACAAATTTACTAATATAGGACCTCAAAACCTGGTTCATAAGTCGCATGAAGGTGCTAGGCGCGTTGGTGAGGCCAAATGGCATCACTAGCCATTCGTAAAGGCCTTGCTTTGTTTTGAAAGCTGTTTTCCATTCGTCTCCTTCTCTCATGCGTACTTGGTGATATCCACTCTTTAGGTCTATCTTAGAGAAGACAGTAGCTCCACTTAACTCATCTAGCATGTCGTCTAGTCGTGGGATGGGATGCCGGTATTTGATGGTTATGTTGTTAATTGCTCGGCAATCTACACACATCCTCCAACTCCCATCTTTCTTTGGCACCAATAGAACCGGCACAGCACAGGGACTAAGGGACTCTCGGATGTATCCTTTGTCCATGAGTTCTTGCACTTGCTTCTCCAACTCCTTAGTTTCTTGTGGATTCATCCTATAAGCCGCTTTGTTTGGCAATGGTGATCCTGGCACTAGATCAATCTGATGCTCTATGCCTCTTAGAGGAGGCAAACCAGGAGGGATCTCCTCAGGGAATATGTCTTTGAATTTGTCTAGCACGGAATTGATTTCAGGGGGAAGCTCCACCTCCATAGAACATGTGCTCAAGCATTCTTTGTAAATCATTAGTAATATAGTACCATTGGCACTCATAACACGGTTTAATCCACTAGTAGTAATGTATAAAGAGGATTTGGAGGACTTAGTCTCTTTGTTCATCATGCTTTGATGCTCATGAACTTCGGATGGACTTAGAGGAGCTAAGTTGAACTTGCGATCCGAGTGAGTGAAGCTATAGTAGTTGGTTCTCCCATTGTGTATGGTGGCTTTGTCAAATTGTCATGGCCTGCCAAGTAGTAGATGACCAGCTTGCATTGGCACCACATCACAAAGCACTTGATCTTGATATCTCCCCACACTAAATTAGACAGTCACTTGCTCGGTCACTTTGAGCTCCGTTGCATCATTGAGCCATTGCAGCTTGTATGGCTTCGGATGCTTAGTCTTTTCAAGACCTAATCTATCCACCATAAACTTTCTAGCCACGTTAGTACAAGATCTTCCATCTATAACAAGATTACATACCTTGTTTTTAATAGTGCATCGCGTGTGAAACAAGTTTTCTCGTTGGACTTTCTCTTCTGGTTGTATTTGGACGCTTAAGACTCTTCTTGTCACCAACAAGTAGTCACCGATATCAGGGAATTCCACATCTTCCTGCTCTTCATCTAGTTCCTCTTCCCCTTCATCATGTGACTCATATCCTCCATTGGAAGTGATGATCATCACTCTCTGATTTGGGCAATCTCTTGCATAATGCCCTCGGCCCTGACACTTAAAACAAGTAATATCACGAGCTCTAGCTTGACCCGTATTAGAGAACTTACCTTGCTCTGGTCTTGTGGTCTTTGTGAAGTCATTGGGCTTGCTCTTGAATCTTGAATCGATTTCAATGGTTTTACCCTTGTCTACGGGCTTGCTGCCACTCGCTTGCCAAGGCTGGTTGCTTCGGTTCCTGTTAGATAGGGATGTCTTTCTCTTGATTTGTTGTTCCACTTGCACAGCTAAGTGTAATAGCTCATGAATACCACTGTATTTGGTCCTCTCCACCTTTCTGGCTATGCGTTCTTGCAAGCCATCAATGAATTGTGCCATCAAGGCTTCTTCGGATTCTTCTAGCTCCAAGGTGTGCATCAATTTCTCAAACTCCTCAAAGTACTCCTCCACACTCCTTGTTCCCTGTGCCAACTTACGAAAACGCTTTTGCAAATCTCTATGATAATGCTCAGGCACATACCTTAACCGTAAGAGGTATTTCATGTCATGCCAAGTTTGTATAGGTCCAAAGACTTGGCGTCTCCTCTCAGCTACGGTCCTGTCCCATCAAGCTAATGCATTTTCAGTGAGTTGAGCTGCTGCTAAGGCCACCTTCTTGATCTCTCCATAGCCATAGCATTCGAAGATATACTCCAAACGCTTCTCCCAATCAAGATAGACCTCCGGGTTGGATTTCCCTGCGAATGTAGGTGGTGTTAGTTTCATGTCATTATTCCCTTCTCTACACTCACCTCTAGGCCGGTTGCCTTGTAATGGGCCTTGTCTCCTCGGGTTTCTCCTTCTTATAGGATCAGGAGGTGGATTCTCCTCCATCTATGGATCTTAATCCGAATCATATTCCTCGGACTCGTCATGGTTGTTGTTGTTGTTGTTGTTGTTAGGAGGTGCATTCCTTCTTGCTTGTTGCGGTAAATTTCCTCCGACTGCTCTAGGCTGCTCAAGTCGGCCTAGACGTTCTCTCGTATCTCGCATATCTTCTCTCATGGCAGTGAGTGTAGCCATGATGTCTTGCATCTGCACGTTGTGATTTGCCTCTTCTCCCATGCTCTATAATCTGTTGATCCTTGTAAACTTACAAAAACAACAAACCGTCAAAAGCAACGAGTGGGATGAAAGAAACAAAATCCTAAAAGACTTGAAACAAGATGCTAAATGCCTAGTAAAATTACTAGAAACTTAACAATTATTCTCTAGGCAATTCGTAGGCTCACAAACTAAACGGCAAATTAACAAAAATCCTAGACAACGATTAGCTAAATTTCCTTTTTTTTTTTTTTTTTTTTTGATTTGCGTCTTGCTTAAACAACTAATACGAAACTAACTAAATTTTTTTTGCTTTTCTCAATCAAAAACAGAACTACTACGAACTAACAAACCCTAGATGCAATATATATATATATATATATTTTTTTTTCTTATGCTAACTATGCTAACAACTTAAACGAATGCAAAGATGAAACGAAGTAAAAAGATAAGGGTAAGACAACCAAAGGCAGAACCTTTGGCTCTGATACCAAAGATGATGTAAGAACCGGTGGTGGCTCTCACGTCAAGAAGATAGTGATGGTGAGCAAGGCAGGCGGTCGCCCTCTCCTTGACTCCTTAGATGATTGATGGTGGAAGCAATCTGACACGTAGGCGGTCGCCCTCTCGTGTGGGATTAAGAGATGATATGTTGATGGATTGAATTCACGACACAGAGGTTAGATGAGTCTCTGATACGGTGAAGGCTCTAGGCTTGCTTGAATCTCACAAACAAGACGAAGAACAAGATTGATCACTCAAGATAAGACTTGAAGAACTGCGTTATTTTATTGATATGCAAAAAAGGTGAAGAACTACAATGCCGCAAAGGAACCTTATAAAGGGGTTCGTCGGCTTGAACCTACTAGGGTTCGACTCAAACGAAAACAAAGACTCAAAACAACAGGACTTTGAAAGAAAAACAACACGCAGTTCTAAAACAAAACAAGAAAAACCGTAAGCTAAAACAAAACAAAGCTCATCGTTTCATTTAATCCATAATAGGAAAGTTTTATGAGCGACTCTTAAAAATGACTAAGGACGACGAGATGATGAAGGCTTTAGTCGTTGGTCATGTTGGAACCACCTGCAAGCACAATAGAATAATTGAAAAGCTTACATTGATGAGTAGACGCCCAAGGAGCCGCTTGCATGCTTTTTGAAGATGGTCCTGGTGCAAGTGCGTCTTCGTCTTGATCTATGTTGTAGGGGCTTCCTTTGATGCTTTCTGAGTGAGGTGAGTCTTGATCGTCGAGTTCTTGCTCTCCCTCAGTTGAAATCTCCTCTTCTTGCTCCATTTGGTTTCTCTCGGCTAAGATGAGTTGGTTGTGAAGGGACTTGGTTCCTGAACTAGTTCTCACCAATCCAACTGGACCATTAGTCTTAGAATATGTGTTTGGTTGATGGGACTTACCTGTCTTGGCGAGACCATCGTTTTGGAAGCTTCCCAAGCTAGTTGGATTCTTCTCGGCTAAAACTGTCTCGGTTAAGTTCCTCTCGGCTAAAACTGATGCGATGGGATTTCTATCGGCTAAGACTGATTTGGTCGTGTTTCTCTCGGCTAAAACTGATGCGATGGGGTTTCTATCGGCTAAAACTGATATGGCCTGATTTCCCTCGGCTAAGTCTCCTGTCTCGGCTAAAACTGATGCGATCAGTTTTCCCTCGGCTATATTGTTTCTCTCGGCTAAAACTGGCTCTAAGAGGTTGTTATGTCCGGATATGACATTTAGGTCAGGCAGCAATGGGTTTGTAGATTCTAGGGAGTTGATATAGGTGTGTAAGGCCTTTTTGTACCTATTCCTCATTTGCTTGATCCTAGAACGCGTCATGGCTCCTTCTTGGACAGTTGGCATGATGCTTGGAATGTCCTTTGGGTCGATGTCCTCATCATGGCTAAACGCTTAATCACTGATTATATCCTCGTGGCCCAGGAAATTTTTCATGCCCTACGAACCAACCCTATCTGCAAATCTAAATTTGTGGCGATAAAAACAGACATGAGCAAAGAATATGACCGGGTTGAATGGAGTTTCTTGGAGGCTCTAATGCTCAAGATGGGTTTTAACGAAAAATGGGTCTCATGGATACGATGGTGCATTTCCTCGTTATCTTACCAAGTCCTCCTGAATGGAGAACCGAAGGAAAATATTAATCCATCCTGGGGGTTTAGACAAGGAGATCACCTATTGCCCTTTTTATTTATTATTCTTACCGAAGCCCTAATCGCACAACTCCGGGGAGCAGAAGCAGAAGGGCGTATAACTGGATTAAAGATAACGCAAGCAAGCCCGACGGTATCCCATCTACTATTTGCGGTTGATAGCCTCTTCTTTTGTAAAGCGAATGTCCTGCAATGTGCAGAGTTGATGAAAATTATAAACTGCTATTAAAGAGCCTCAGGTCAACAACTAAACTTGGCAAAATCGTCCATCTCTTTTGGAAGCAGAGTGGCACCCGAGACCAAGGCTGAGTTAAAAAGGACATTGGGGATTACGCGTGAAGGAGGAATGTGTATGTACCTGGGGCTCTCTGAAAGGATTTATGGTTCTAAAAAACAGGCATTCGCCTTCATTCAAGAGCGCCTCAATAATCGTATTAATTCATGGTCTGCCAAACTCCTCTCAAAAGGCGGCAAAAAGGTACTTATTAAATCAGTTGCTCAAGCTTTGCCGACTTACATCATGTCTTGTTTCCTTCTACCCCATGAAATCATTAACAAGCTAAAATGCGCAATTTCAAAATTCTGGTGGAGTATCAAGCAAAATAATTGAGGCCTTCATTGGATGGCATGAGACAAAATATGTCTCCCCATTGATAAGGGAGGTTTAGGCTTTCGAGATCTAAAGAATTTTAATCTCTCACAGCTTGCGAAGCAATTATGGCGTTTAATACAATTTCCTTCATCACTCCTTGCCCGAGTTCTTAAAGGAAGGTATTTTCGATACTCTACTCCTATGGAAATGGGTAAAGCGAATTCCCCGTCTTATGGATGGCGAAGCATAATTGCAGCTCGTAACCTCCTACATGCTGGCGTAAGGAAATCGATAGGCTCATGGTTTAACACAAGAGTCTGACACGACAGCTGGATTCCTACTGTTCCATCTAGACCAGCCTTAGATAACGGCGTCGACCGAGATCCTTACCTCTATGTAGGACACCTAATCGATCAAAACACTAAAGAATGGAGAATGGAAACCTTGCAGAACTTAATAGCACCGGAGGATATCCCGATAATCCGGAGTATAAAGGCAAGTCGAGGCTACAAGGCAGACGTTTTTTGATGAAATCATACAAAGTCAGGAATTTACTCGGTAAAATCAAGGTACGAACTCGCGAATCAAATAAAAGATGAGGAAGGTCCTAAATTTATCCTGGATCGAGTAAAAAAAATTATCATGTTTGAAAAAAAAATGGATCGAGTAAATACTAGGAGTAAAGAGTGTACAGAAACCTAAACCCAAAAACAAAACTCCAAAGAGAAGAAAACAAACCTCAAACATGAAATTATGAGGAAAGATAGAGTATTTAAAAGATTTTCAATTCTCGTCAAGAGGTACCAATATATAGAAGAGGAAGAGTAATACAATACAAATACAAGTCGGATGATGTGTTGGTTTTGGTTACATGCAACAATATGCTTAAGAAGATGAGTAAAGAAAACAAAAGCATATAAGCTATTCATTTCTCATCGTTGGATTGGAATGAAAATTGCTTGTTGGTTCTTTTTAAGCCTTGACAATAATTGAATAAAGATTGATGCATCAAACACTCCATTCACGTTCTGAAATAGAATTTCCGACAATAAGAAAACTGAAACAAGATCAGAGAAGAAACATTTTCAGAGAAACAAGATCATAGATGTATTTGACATTAAAACCAACACTAAAAATCGAAATGAAGAATACTAATGAGATGTAATGTGTACATGGAAACTCGGGCTAAACTCATCTACACTACAAACGTAATGATTAGCACATTCATCCATTCTCATCTCTCCGATAAACATTCAATCACTTAAGAATCATCCATTCCCAATTAGTCAATTTATCATCGTTGGATGTAAGTAATTGTGTAATAGAAGAGAGGATGGAGTGATTTCAAAAAAACTGGATAGGGTTCTAAAGAACACAGTATGGAGTCAAGAGTTTCCTCACTCGTATAGTGTTTTCGAAGCAGGTTGATGTTCAGATCACTTACGTTGCCGAATACATTTGGATGTAGTGAAGCCTAAAGGAAAGAAACCTTTTAAATTTGTTAATGCAGTGGCTGAAATGGAGGAATTTCACCCAATGGTGAAGGAATTTTGGAGTGCAACTCAACCTATTTTCTCCTCCACTTCATCGATGTATCGATTCTCAAAGAAGCTTAAGGAATTAAAACCTCTAATTCGCTCTCTTGCTCGTACCAAGATGGTAAATTTGACGAAGAAGACAACTGAGGCATTTAAATTGCTGTGCGAGAAGCATGAGGCCAATGCGCTCAACCCCTCTCTGCATCGGATGGAGGAGGAAAATGCTGCTTATCGGCGATGGGACTTTGTATCGACATTAGAGGAGAATTTCTTAAAACAGAGATCAAAGGTCCATTGGTTTAAAGTTGGGGATAGAAACAATAAGAATTTTCACAAAGCGGTGGTTTCGCGAGAGTCTGTTAATACCATTAGAGAAATCTAACGTCGAGACGGGACTGTGGTTTCGGGTGCAGATGAGATTAAAGAGGAAGCCGAGAGTTTTTTTAGAGATTTTCTCCAACATGCTCCTTCGGATTTCGAAGGGATCTCAATGAAAGAGTTAGAAGAGATTGTTCCTTATCGCTGCTCTGATGCAGACCGAATCGCTCTCTTAAAAGAGGTCACAAATGAAGAGATAAAAGGGGTGCTATTCTCTATGCCGAGCAACAAGTCGCCTGGCCCAGATGGGTTTAATGTGGAATTCTACAAGTCTGTTTGGCCTATTGTCGGAGAAGAACTCATGATTGCGATCATATCCTTTTTCGAGAAGGGATTCCTACCTAAGGGAGTAAATTCGACAATATTGGCTCTGATTCCAAAAAAGACATCGGTGATGACAATGAAGGACTACCGGCCTATATCCTGCTGCAACGTTCTCTACAAAGTAATTTCGAAGCTTATGGCCAATATGATGAAAGTAATTCTTCCAAACCTTATAGCTTTGAATCAATCTGCTTTCGTTAAAGATCGATTGCTCATTGAGAATCTACTGCTAGCTACAGAATTGGTCAAAGACTACCACAAGGACGCAACTCCATCTCGTTGTGCTATTAAGATCGACATCTCCAAAGCTTTCGATTCGGTACAATGGATATTTCTGCTCAACACGCTCAAGGCAATGCACTTTCCAGACAGATTCATACACTGGATCTCGCTATGTATAACTACTGCATCTTTTTCGGTACAAGTAAATGTTGAACTCGTGAGTTTTTTCAGAAGTAACTGAGGGCTGCAACAAGGCTGTTCCCTTTCTCCTTATCTATTTGTAATCAGCATGAACGTGTTATCTAAGATGCTAGATAAAGCGGCGAGGGATCGACGGTTTGGATACCATCCGAAGTGTAGGAATATCGACCTTACACACTTGAGTTTTGCGGGCGACATCATGATTTTTTCGGATGGAAGTGTGTGCTCAGTAGAAGGGATTGTGAAAGTATTTGCGGAATTTGCAAAGATCTCGGGTCTGAAGATTAGTATGGAGAAATCAACAATTTATCTGACAGGTGTTCCCGCGAATGTTCGAGAAGAGCTCCAACAACATTTTCAATTCGATCCGGGACAATTACCGGTTCGTTATCTGGGACAACCCCTCGTCACGAAGCAGATGACGGGATCTGATTATTTGCCGCTCCTGGAGAAGATCCGCTCAAGAATAAGCTCATGGACAGTACGATCTTTATCGATAGCGGGTCGTTTACAGCTCATCAGTTCTGTACTCCTTAGTACCGCAAATTTCTGGCTATCTGCGTTTAGACTTCCGCGGGAATGCATTAAAGAAATAGACAAGATGTGCTCAGCGTTCTTATGGTCAGGGCCTGCCCTAAATCCTCGCAAGGCTAAGATCGCGTGGGAAGATGTATGTAAGCCGAGGAAAGAAGGAGGGCTAGGCTGTGAACAAAGTCTGTTGTCTTAAACTAGTATGGCGTATCGTTTCGTCGCATCCGTCATTATGGGTAAAGTGGATTCAAACCTATTTAATTCAACAAGGTACCTTCTGGTCTATCCGAGATACAAATGCAGGATCCTGGATGTGGAGAAAACTGTTAAAATACTGTGAACTTGCCAGACCTTTCTATCGGGTTGATGTGAGAAATGGGGAGAAAACAAATTTCTGGTATGATGTTTGGTCAGATTTGGGGATCCTAATTGAATTAACGGGTCCGAGAGGGACTATCGATTTGGGGATTCCTCTAGATGCTTCCATCGCTTCGCTAATGCAAAGAAGACGTCGATGACACCGAAATGATGTTCTGAATGAGATCGAATCAGTGCTGGCAGGAAAACTAGAACAAACATAAGCTGAAACAGAGGATTTTCCGCTTTGGAAAAGTGCAGAGGGAAAGTTCAGATCGCGATTTAACTCAAAGCATACTTGGCTGCTGATTCGAACGGCTTCAACGGAGACGGACTGGTACAAGGGTCTCTGGTTCA
The DNA here is from genome assembly GCA_002933935.1 of Eutrema yunnanense. NCBI lineage: Eukaryota > Viridiplantae > Streptophyta > Magnoliopsida > Brassicales > Brassicaceae > Eutrema > Eutrema yunnanense. Next base: position 498,578 of record PKML01050902.1, read on the forward strand.
AGCACTCTACCCCAAAGTACTCGATTTTTGCTTGGCTAGCCATACACAATCGCTTATCTACGGGGGATCGAATGCTAGGATGGAATGTAGGAGTGAATCTAACATGTACCTTATGTAATGCCCCAACGGAATCCCGAGATCACCTTTTCTTTGCCTGTAGGTTCTCGGGTGAAGTCTGGACAAGACTGATGAAAGGGTTACTTCAACGGCGATTCACGACGGACTGGAACTCGCTGGTTCAACTCGTTACGGACTCATCTCTCGACCGAGTCCATGTTTTTCTAACTCGCTATGCTTTCCAAGCAGCTATCCACTGTATCTGGAGAGAACGGAACTCGCGTCGCCACGGTGAAGCCCCACTATCGACCTCAACAATCGTGTCCTTCATTGATAAACATATTCGATGCCGAATCCAATCTATTAGAGATCTCGGCGACAAGCGCTATGAAGACACTCTTCAAATCTGGTTTGGCTCTAAAGACTAGAAAAATTTAAACTTTTCTAGTTGTTATTTCAAATCTCCAAACTTTCTAAACAAGGTTACACATTGGTTGTAAAAAGGTTTTTTGAGTTTGAATATAATTTTACATTCTTTCAAACAAAAAAAATTGTTGAACGTAGTTTTCAACTACATTAAATGAATAACAGGGGTTGGAATATCGTTTTATTAAGTATCTTGGCGAAGTACAAGGGAGATTAGGCCGTTTAAGATCGACGAGCTAATCAAAAGACAAGAGAGAACTAAAAGACTAAAGCCGGAAAACTCGGAGCTCTGAATCTATTAGGTCTCGTTAATCAGTTGTGGGATCTCCTCGAATGAGGAGGGTCTCTCTTATTTATAGGATATTATGTCGGTTAAAATTTGGTGATTTCATTTTCCTTCGCGAGTTTTCATTGGGAAGATTTCGTTTTTTTTTCTCGGAGAAAATATGGAACCTTTTATTTCAGAAGTCGACGCCGACTTAGTGGAATCGGGTTTAATGGGTCATGATGCCGGTAATCGAACTGATGTGGGCTGTATTGCTATCGGTTTTATAAATTGTCATCGATCGGAATCAATTGGAACGATCTTAGTTTAAACCGAAGGTGCGTAGCTTACCACTAACAGTCATTCACATTCTCATCAAAAAGATTCATAGACTTTCAGCCATTCTAAAAGGTGTCAAATAACTTCTAAAAGGATCCAAGATTCGACCACCAATACTAAAAGCCGACTCTGGAACAACAAAAGACACTTGGATTGCAAGCACATCTCTAGCTAATTCTTATAAGATAGGGTACTTAGGACTATGACAATTCCCCCTTGATAAAACATCATAATCAAATCCCAAGCTGTTTTTGTTTCGTGGCATAACTTTTCCATCAAATATATTTCTAACTCACTATTTGATATGTTCGGTTCAGGAAGTTTGGTTAGGATAAACTTGCCGAGCCTAATTCATCCTACCCCATGGATATTATTTACGAGATAAAGTTTTGGGGAAAAATGTCAAAAAATACCTCAACTATTTAATTTTTGCCAGAAATTCACACAAACTTTTTGCGTTGCCAGAAACGCACACAAATTATTTTTTCTATCCATAAAAATATCCAAACTTTTTAAAGTTCCATTTTTTCCCCTACGATTTCACGTCCGTTAACGAACATAACAGAATCGATAAACTGCGTTAATTTTCTGTAACACGTGCTAATTACTGATTGTAGAATTACATTTCCACCCTCAGAGAATTGCTCAAAATAGCTTAAATCGATTTGGGGAAAGAACAAACCCTAATTTTTTCCCTTTCTCTTTGTGTTCTGCTCTTCCTCTGTTTTGACGTGATTCCTCTTCCAGGTAATTTTGCCTCGAACCATCTCTTTGTTCATACATCTTCCCTTTCCCCTTATGATGAGAGTTATGAGAATTACCAGAAAGTCCATTCTTTATCATTTCTTTATCGCCATTGTTTCCGTATGCCGTCGCAGCTTTGTAAGACACCGCTCCCTGACCCTCAAAATGAAAGGGCTCCATTTTCATGACTTCCGTGATGTCCTCTTCGCGATCGAAATCAAATTGAAACCGACCCAAACCCAAGTCTGCACCTTCAACCCTCTCTTCAACTTTCCATTTCCTCAGTAACATGTAAAGTAGCGCCTTCATGTCTGGCATATGTGGATTCATACACCGACCAATTTGGCTTCTGGAGTAACCTTCAATGAGACTGGAATTGTCAAACCGGGGAACCGTGATCTTCATCCGCTTTATCGAAACCTCATCTGTCTTTCCCGACCCATTATGCCGATCAAATTGCTTTGAGACATCTGCAACACCTTTGTAAGAGAGCCGGTGAACTGAGAAAGAAAAGTAATGAGAGAGGAAAAGTTGTTGTGATGATGCTCGACATCACCTCTTCCCTCTTTTATATCTGCCCCAAATCCCGTTAAAGCTTCCGCACTTAATTGCAAATCTTGATTGTTGATATGCGATCCTCCCAGAATCAGCTCCCCTGACTCAGAACCAAATTCGTAAAGATCAATTCTTCCCTGTGAATCCCACTAAATCAGCGCAATAAGATGTCGATCTTCCCAAGAGACCGCCGGAATTACCGTCAAACAACCGAAGGAAAACCATGGATACCATCGCATATCGAATCCCATGCTAAAAAGTCCAGATCGTCTCCATCGTCGCTTCGAGAGAGAGAAGAAGAAGGCGAATTTTTTTGTTCTTACAGTAAAAAATCTCTTAACAGTCTTCTATAACACAACACGCACTGTTTCCGCCTCGATTTACACTACCAACCATATTTTCCAACCGATGTTCACTCGATTTCTGAAAGAGGGAGAGAATAAATTAGAGTTTTGTGTTTCTTCCCCAAATCAATTTGGGGATTTTTTCTAAGGGTAACAGTGGTATTAACCCGACAATAATTAGCATGTGTTACAGGAAATTAACGCAGTTTATCAATTCTGTATGTCCGTTAACGGACGTGAAATCGTAGGGGGGAAAATAGAACTGTAAGAAGTTTGGGTATTTTTATGGATCAAAAAAATAGTGTGTGCGCGTTTCTGGCAACGCAAAAAGTTTGTGTGGATTTCTGGCAAAAATTAAATAGTTGAGGTATTTTTTGGCATTTTTCCCTAAAGTTTTGCGAAAAATGTTGACATGTCATGTTCATGTAAAACCCCATAATTACTAGAATGAGAGTCCTATTCGCCTTAATTACAAAGATTGCCATTATTGAATTATATTGTTATTTATTTTAGAGAAATTGCAATAAACGGTAATAGATCATTCCAAAATTAAGTCCAACCTTTTGACACTGTTCAATCGGTTTTATTCATAAGAAAATGTCCAAAAAATTCATACTCTACAATATATTACATGTGCCTTTATCAGATCACATAAAATATTCGGAGCCACAATTTTTGTGTGTGTCAGCTGCGGCAAATCAGTGGACATGGGTCCTTGTCGACTGGGTAATATTTTTGTTGGAGACGGGAAAACACTTCTTGTTGTCTCGGTATCTTAGTTAACTGGACAACAATACAAAGAGCAGTTAACTTCAGATTAATTATTTACCATGCAAAACACTTCTCAACACTTAAGAGTAGATCATACTAACCCAAATCTATTGTTTGCGGGATAACACATCTTGTTGTCCTGGTTTCTGAGTTTACTGGACAACAATACAATTACCTTTTAACTTCGCATAACTGTTAACATTGGACAACAATATAATTACCTTTTAACTTCGCATAACTGTTAACACTGCAAACACTTATCAATTTTTTGAATAGAGACTAACTGAAACCCGCTGTTGTTGGGATAACACTTCTTGTTTTCATGGTATCTGAGTTAGATAGACAACAATTTAAATAGATGTTAACTTCGTATTAATTATTAACATTGTAAACCCTTTTCAATATTTCGAATAGGAACTAACCCACATTAGGTGTTGACGTGATAACTCTTCCGGTTGTCTCGTTATTCGAGTTACCGATACAACAATACAAATACATATCACCTTCGGCTTAAACAATTACCTTGTAAACACTTCTCAATATTACTGTAGAATAATGATATCGGGACAAACACCTATATCTTGTTGGTTTTGCCATATTACAGATGGAGTTATCCCTATATTTGTTTTGGTCAACAATTTTAGATAGGTTTATATATTATAAAATCTCATATTTTAGGACGATTTATATTTCAAAATTTTGGTTACTATCATAATTCTATCGTTTTAATAAATATGATACTTAATATAAAGGTCAATTCTCAAAAATACCACTAAAATAAGTTTTCATTCCAAACATATCATCACTAACTTTTTCTTTCCAAAACTACCACAAACATTAATTTTTTCCACAAATACCACAAAATCAAAACTAAACTTTTAACCCTAAGAACTAAACTCTAAATCCTCAAAAATAAACCCTAAAACTAAACCCTAAACTCAAAATAGTGAACCTAAATCCAAATATTTAAATGATAAACTCTTAAAACTCATTTTTTAGTGTTTATGGTATTTGTGGAAAAAAAATTTATTGGTGGTTTTGGAGAGAGAGAAAAAACTAATAATGGTATGTTTGGAACAAAAACTCATTTTCGTGGTATTTTAAGGAGTTTCTCTAATATAAATCCGAAAAAAACATTTTTTGGTGATACTTCATGATATTAATTATTTCTCTAATATGAATCTTCGTTGTTGTTCTTCATGATATTAATTATTATTATTTTCTTAGCAAAAATGATATTAATTATTTGCTGTGAATGTCGTGTGGTGTTCTTGATTTGACGAGCCATGTCGAATTGAGAGAGAGAAAGGTCAAAAAGAATACGCAAATAATTATTACTTAGTAGATAATAATTATATTGAAAGAATACTTATAATATAAAAAATACTAATAATTTAAAATACTTATGTCGTGTGGTGTTTTTTTGGTATTTTTTGTAAGAATACTTATATTGTTACAAAAAAATACCAAAAAAAAAAAAATTACTTAGTAGATCATAAATATATGAATTTGATTGGGGAATAAAAGTCTCTATTTCAGATATCAAATAGGATTATTTTGTTTCATACTAATATATTTAATTTCTAGTTTCCACCCTTAATTGATACAAACTTAATTGATCAAAGATCATTTTAGGCTCCACGACTGGAGTAAAGCATTTAACGCGGCATGAGACGAACCGGTTTCGGTCAAGGCTAATTCGGCTGCATTCTTCATCGCCTTGGTTTTCTTCCTAACCGGACCCTCCTGCATTATCTCTCGGACTCGTTTCTCCACCTCCGTCGAGCTCACAAAACCTGTCTCCGATTCATTCATCGGAATTGCAATTTTGATTTCCTCCACAATCACCACTCTGTTAAACCTCTGCTCAGCGTACAAAGGCCAAGCCACCATCGGTACGCCTATTTTCGTAGACCAATATTGAATTAATTTAACAATTGAAATGTGTATAAACTTTTTAATAGGAGTAGGTAAAATTCTCGAACCGAACCGAAATTCCCGAAACCGAATCCAAACCAAATTATAAAATAATCCGAATAGAATAAAAATATCTATATCAAAATACCCGATTCCGAACTAATCCAAACCAAAATTATATGAAACCGAATCGAATTAACCGCATTAACCGATTAACGGAAATTAAAAAAAAAAAATATCAAATATATATTAAATATATATTTAAATATTCTAAAATCTAAAATATTATTTAAGATTAATTAGCTATTTATACTTTTGTTATAATAATTTTGTTTAAAACCGAATCGAACTCGAACCGAATTATAAAAATCCGAACCAAACCAAACTGATATAAAACTCAATCCCGAATGAAACCTATTTTTTATAACCCAAAAAATCCGAAAACCGAATAACCCAAATGGAACCGAATCGAATAACGGAATGTCCACCCCAATTTTTTTAACTTACCTGCGCAAACCGATTCAAGAATAGAATTCCAGCCGCAATGAGTGACGAATCCGCCGATAGCTTTGTGATTCAGAACCGGAACTTGCGGAGCCCATGATTTGACGACCATTCCTCTGTTTCCGGTTCGGTTTAAGAACCCTTCCGGTAAGAGAGATTTCAAGTCCGGTTCCGCCACGCTATCTAACTCAGGTGGATTACGGACCACCCACAAGAATCTCTGCTCACTTCTCTCTAAAGCAATAGCAATCTCCTTCACCTGTTCCCCTGAGAACAAACCCAAGCTCCCAAAACACAGGAACACAACACTCTGTTCCGGATGTGAATCGAGCCAATCCAAACAAGAACCTGCGTTGTCTCCATGGCTATCACCGGTTCTTCCTCGAACAATGACCGGTCCGATTGGATAAATATTGCTAAAACAGAGCTCCTCTGTTATTGCCTTGATGGCTCTGTTCTCTAAAGCATCAAACGTATTGACGATGATCCCTGAAGTCATCGAGAGCTTTTTGCATAACATTACAAAAGCATCGTAGACCTCGTCGTCGCGTTGGAGCACCGCTTTAGGCATATCGGAGCCCTTGATCGGAGGAACGCCGGGAATATGGAGTGTTTGAACGTCTATGAGATTTTTGCCTGCGGTTTTTTCGTGGATGATTGGGAAATATAAGGAAGAGGCTAGATAGGCCGCTCCGGAGGTTAAGAAGTAGTAAACCGGGAAGGAGAAATCGGCGGTGACGTCTAAAACGGCGGAGCAGAAGAAGTCAATGATCATTGCGCGGAGATCGAAGTTCTTAGAGAGCGAGAAAAGGGTTCGGTGGACATTTGGGTTGCTGAAACAGAGGATTTGTAAGAGGAGTGACTCGTGGTGGTGGCGTGAGGTGGAGGAAGAGGAGTACGGTGTGACGGCGGGGAGACGGTGGAAGGTGATTAAAGGGAAAGAGGAGGAGACGGAGGAGATGTACTTGGCGGTTGATTCAGGCTGATAAGGCGGTGGAGCTAAGATGATGTGGATGGAGAGAGATGGGTTTTGGGAGAGTATGAGTTTGCCTAACTCAACCATGGACACTAAGTGACCTATTGGTGGTGCTGGATAGAGAACTATAGCATCTTGTTTTTCCATGGCTTCTCCTAGGGTTTGTGAGTTTTGTTGCAAGAATTAAAACAAAGAACGTGAAAGTGGAAGAATGAAGATGATGATATGGTTTAGTGTCCCACGGCTCTCTGATTGAGATTTTCATTATCTCTTTTGGACCAATTAATGATGATATAGTCATGGATAGTGGATCCCCTTCACGCCAAAAAGATGAATAAATAAATAAAACGAGCTAGCACTGTTACGTGAATCCTTCCTTGATTTTGGTATTATTCATCGTCCTCGAGACAATAATACGAAGGCTGATCTGTTAGCGAAGAATGCACGAATCCGGAAGACAATTTTTTTCTCGTATTGGCACTCCTGTATTTTATTGGTTTGATGATACACACAATATCTCTTATATTATTATTTAAAAAGTTATTTATGAAAATCAACTTTATTTTGTAAATTATTACTTTTTTTTTTTTTTTTTGATGCTTTTCGGCCCCCGGGAGTAATCCTAAGCCCAAATGCCCAGACTAATCTCCCGGGTGGGAGTGACACAGCCCACTTATAATGCCCCACTTGGCCAAGTGCTTGTCCTGGTAATTTCGCTTCCGCGGAGAATCGATCACTGGCCTAGACCAACAGGGTCGACACTCACCGCAGGAAAGGAACCACCCGACCACCAACAACTTGGTTCTTTATTTTGTAAATTATTACATTTTTTTTTTTTGGGGCCCGTATTACATATTATGTCATTAACTAAAAAGAGAACATTTTGTTTAGTGCCAATACAAAAAAAAATATGTAATAATTTACAAAAAAATGTCAAACTAAAAGGAGAACATTTTGTTTGCAAAGATGGCAGCCGGAAGGAGCTAGAAATTTTTAGAGTTTAGTGGAAACTGCATCTAACGTGCTTGACACTTTACCGACTTAAAGAATAGTTTTCCTTTTTTGTCGTTATTTTATTTTCTTAGCTATTTTCTTTTCCTAATCAATTGTGATTAATGTTTAGAGCATATGACTTCATTGTCGATCAATTTTTGAAGTTTAATAAACAAGAGTTCTTCTCTTTTGTCTTGTGTTGATTTGATTAAATTCATCAAACAGGAAGTCGGTCTCAAGAAATTCTTTCGAATTCCTTGATTGAGCGAATCAGGTCTCTAGAGATTATCTAAATTCCTAGATTGAGCTGAGTTATCAAACCCTACGCTGCGCTAGGTTGGTATCAGAGACTTATTGCGCTAGGTTGGTATCAGAGATTTGCTACGCTCCTATCATGATGCCTAGAGAAAAGAACACCGTTTCTCCAACTGAAGCAGAGTTGATGCATCAAGCCATCACTGATCTTCAGGAGCAACAGATGCGCACAATGACCATCGCAATCCAAGCAATTGCGGCACAACGACCTCCACCACATGTGGAAGAACGCGTTGAGCATGTCGAAGAAACATACAATGAGTCGGAGGCAGATGATTACCCCTTCGCTGTGCAACGTAACCAGCGTGTTGGGGACCAAGATCCCGATGCTGATTTTCGCTGGGAAAGTGCATTTAAATTCGAAATTCTTGAATTTCATGGGAGTCAATCAGCAGAAGAGAACCTTGATTGGTTTAGCACAATGGAAGAAATTTTGGAATTTAAGCGTGTCCCCCTTGATCGATGTGTTCCATTGATTGCTATTCGATTTCGTAATCGAGCAGCGGCTTGGTGGATTCAGTTTAAGTCCTCTCGTGCACGTCTAGGCAAATCAAAAATTACGACGTGGGATAAATTGAAGCGTTCGATGAGTAAGACGTTTCGTCCTTTCAGTTATGATCAACTACTCTTTCAAAAATTTCAGAATCTGCGACAGGGAAACTGTCCCGTCGATGAATATGCTACATAATTTTTCTTAATGCTTAATTAGTCGCACGTTTTGTGGGCGGTTTAAAGCAGCAAATCCAACACACACTCTATTTATTTTGCCCTCTCTCTGTTTCAGAAGCACACCAACAAGCCATTACAGTGAAATCATAAACCAGAGGATCTTTTTCATCTTGGAGTTCGAGTCGTCCTCCTCGTACGTCTCCACCATTATAGTCACCTCCGATTGGGGAATAATCTGTCACTAAGACAGAGACGGCAATGGTGACAACAGATCACACTCGAGAACAACGACCCGACACATTTCGTTGTTTCGCTTGTGGTGAGAATGGTCATAGACAATCAGCATGTCCTACAAGGAATCGTCGCGGTTTGCTCATTGAAGAGTTCCACGGTGAGGATGATCGTGTTTATGATGAGGATTTACACAAAGAGGAAGAAGAATTAATTGCTGTTTCCGGGCAACTTTTGGTGGTTCGTCGAGCTTGCCTTGCTCCGCCTGCAGCACCATAATTTCCACAGCGTAACTCGTTGTTCCACTCTCGTTGTACTATTAACGGTAAAGTTTGCAACTTCATAATTGATTCAGGTAGTTGCGAGAACGTTATTGCTGCAGATGCGGTGTCCAAACTTGACATTAAGGCAGAACCACACCCGTCTCCTTATAAGCTTGCTTGGTTACAACAGGAAAACGACATTGTGGTTACTCGTCGTGCTTTGGTTTCCTTTTCTATTGGTGATTCTTACAAAGACAAGTTGTATTGTGACATCGTGCCTATGGATGCATGTCATTTACTTCTTGGACGTCCATGGGAGTTTGATAGGAGGGTTCATCATATGGATTTCTAAACACCTACAATTTTTGTTTCAATGATCGCCGATTTGTCTTGAAGCCTTCCATATCGGAGAAAGTCACTTTGCAAAATCCAACACGATCAAATCCAGTTCTCCTTTTACAAAAAAACTATGTTTGAAGCTGCTATGCGTGATGCAGGTTTTGTGCTCATCTTGGTGTCAACCCCTGTTTCGCCACATGTGACAGATTCTGCGATATCGACAGAACCCGTCCTTATTTCAGCAACACATTTTGCTCATTTGCATCCAGATTTTGCTAGTGTGCTGACTCACTATGCAGATGTCTTTCTCGCTGAGTTACCAACTGGTCTACCACCGCTCTGTGATATACAACATCGCATTGACTTTGTTCCTGATGCTACCCTTCCTAATCGTCCCCATTACAGAATGATCCCGAGCGAGCATGAAGAGTTACGTCATCAAGTGGATGAACTTATTTCTAAGGGATTCTTGTGTGAAAGCTTAAGTCCATGTGCAGTGCCTGCTTTGCTTATCCCCAAAAAGATGGTTCTTGGAGAATGTGTGTTGACAATCGTGCGATCAACAAAATCACAGTCCGTTATCGTTTTCCAATTCTTCGGTTAGATGACTTGCTTGACCAAATTGGGGCTTCTTTGATCTTTTCCAAGTTAGATTTACGGAGTGGTTATCATCAAATTCGGATTAATCCAGGAGATGACTAGAAAACAGTGTTCAAGACGCGCGAAGGTCTTTTTGAGTGGCTTGTTATACCTTTTGGTTTGTCAAACGCACCAAGCACTTTTATGCGAGTTATGAATAAAGCTTTGCGTCCATTTATAGGGAAGTTCGTTGTTGTCTATTTTGATGACACACTCATTTTTAACATCTCATTTACAGAACACGTCAAACATCTACAAGAAGTATTAGTTGCGATGGTCAAAACAATTTATGCTCAGCCCATATCTTAGCTCTCCCTGACTTCATGTTAGTGTTTGAATTACACTGCGATGCCTCTAAGACAGGTATTGGGGTCGTCTTAAGTCAACGAACGCGCCCTATCGCTTTCTTCAGTGAAAAGTTATTAGGCGCTCGATTTTGGTACTCTACTTATGATGTGGAATTCTATGCGATTGTGTAGGCTATTAAGCACTGGCGGCATTATTTATTTCATAAGGAATTTGTCCTTTATATTGATCATGATGCTCTTAAGCATTTGAGTACATAAGGAAAGGTGTCTTCTCGGCATTCTTCTTGGATTGCTTACCTTCAACAATTTACGTTTCTCATTAAACATACATATGGTGCTTCCAATCGTGTGGCCAATGCGTTAAGCAGACATCATTCTCTATTAGCGGTTCTTCACACCTATGTCCCGGGCTTTGGTTCTTTTGTTGACTTATATGCCGCATATCCACGTTTTGGCCATATGAAGCGACTACTATGGGATCTTCTTCGGACTATACCATTCCTGAGGGTTTCCTTTTCCGAGGCACTCGACTATGTATATTGCTGAATTGCATCAAGAACGTCATGTTGGCCGCGATCGTACGTTACAGCTTGTGTCTTCATCCTATTTCTGGTCATCTTTACGACGTGATGTGGAGCGTTTTGTGGAACGGTGTGTGACTTGCCAGAAATCCAAAGGTCACGAATCTAACGCTAGTCTTTACATGCCACTTCCGGTTCCTACACAACCATGGACTGATATTAGTATGGATTTCATGATGGGACTTCCTCGTACTCAACGTGGCTTTGATTAAATCTTTGTCATCGTTGATTGTTTTTCAAAGATGTTACATTTTATACCGTGTAAAAGGACTACTGATGTTGTGCAGGTGGAAGTTTTGTTCTTCCGGGAGGTTTATCGAATTCATGGACTGCCTTCATCCATTGTTTCAGATCGTGACTCATGTTTTCTGAGTCATTTTTGGCGCTCTCTATGGAAACTCCTTGATATAAGTTTAGACATGAGTTCAGCCTATCATCCTCAGACTGACGGCCAGACGAAAGTAACTAATCGTTCTATGGGGAACCTCTTACGATGCTTAGTTGGTGAGTCAATTAAAACTTGGGATTCAAAGCTTCATCAAGCCGAGTTTGCACATAATCACGCCATCAATCGCATCACCGGTTTCATGTCATTTATGGCATAATTAATTCCTCGCGGACCAATAGCTTTAGCCAACTTACCAGATCATACCACATTACATGGCGATGCTGTCTCTTTTATCGACACAATTACTTATGTTCATACTTAGACATTGGAGCATTTGGAAACTTCTGTTTCAAAATATAAGGTCGCAGCTGATTCACATCGTCGTCGTCTTGTGTTTGAGGTATGAGATTTGGTTTGGGCAGTTATCACCAAGGATCGCATTCCGGCTCGCCTTTACAACAAGTTAAAAGCAAAAAAAAATTGGTCATTTGGAGGTTCTTGAACGCATTAATGACAATGCTTATAGGCTTCACTTACCAGCTGATGTCAACACTGCTGATGTGTTTTACGTGAGGTATTTGTCACGCTACTTTCCTCATGATCATGTTCCTGATTCGAGGTCGAATCCTCTTCACCGCGGGAGACCTGATGCAACTGCATCTAACGTACTTGACATTTTACTGACTTAAAGAGACGTTTTCCTTTTTGCAATAAACAAACTAGTAGTTTTCTTCTTTGTCGTTATTTCATTTCCTTAGCTATTTCCTTTTCCTAATCAATTGTGATTTAGGTTTAGAGTTCTATTTAAACTAAGCATATGGCTTCATTGTAAATCAGTTTTTGAAGTTTAATAAACAAGAGTTCTTCTCTTTTGCCTTGTGTTGATTTGATTAAATTCATTAAACGGTCTCAAGCAATTCTTTCGAATTCCTTGATTGACCGAATCAGGTCTCTAGAGATTATCTAAATCCCTAGATTGAGCTGAGTTATCAAACCCTACGCTGCACCAAAACTTAAGGATACAAAATAGATATTGTTTAGTTTCTTACCCATTCAGATAGAAGATAAATTACTTGTAAGTATTCTGACAAAAGATTGTTGTTTTGATCTTGTTGTTAATGGCTGCGCATTTTTCTTTATGGTACTTGCAGTTCGGTTTATAGAATTTGAACTATTTTCATTCACCATGTCTTTTCCAATTCTACTCGGACTAAATACTCCTACATTTTGTACATGTGCTCCTGCTTCTAAAATTATAAACCCCACTATCAATTTTTTGGAAGATGGAAAGGTTAAGCCATGAAATTGGTAAATAAGCTAACATATTGTGGTATACAAATCATATTACATTTCTTTATTTGCAAGTTGATATCTAATTCAACATGGGACTCTAGAATCGATCGAACAAGTATATGAATCATATTCCATTGCTTTCTTTGCAACTTGATCCGCTACACGATTAGAAGCTCGGTAGTTGAATTGAATTTCCTCTTGATCAAACCCTCGTTTAAGCACTTCAATCTCTGGGACCATGCCCAAGATTCTGGTGCTTCAATCGCTAACACAACCTCTTTTGCATCAGTCTCAAAGACTATGCTTATGAACCCCAAATCTCTGAAACATTGCATTGTCCATTTCAGAATTTGCACTTTGACATGAAGAGAAGATGGTTGTTTAAGTATTGCTCGGGTACCCTGCCATTGCACACCTCCTATCAAATCTCTTAGAACCCAATCCTAACCACTCACCAGCTCCATCAATAATACATTTCTTTTTATTTTTAATGTAAAATTTATTCAAACCAAAAGAAATTTCTTACAACAAATGCATATTTTTTTCTTTAGAGCTAGATTAGCCTTTAAGATGAGGCTTTCAAGGAGGTTTTGTGGCGAACCACCTAACCATCCCATCTTCATACGAGTGAACTCCTACGTCGCGAATGGAGCTGATCATGTTTCATACATTTTTGTCAACAAGTTTGACCATTAGAGTTGTCGGAAGGATTTTTTCTTCATGTTTCCGAGCGTTCTTTTCGCGCGATAGGTGGTAGAGTGTAGTTTGAAAAGCGTATCAGATCAGGAATTGAGCTAGCCGATCCTGATTTGAGATGTGAAGTTGCGGGATGTAATGTTATAGCTTCCGCAACCGTAGCTTGACATGAGATTCCCATATCAATACTGCCCTGAATACCCACTTTGTCGATGAGTCCCAATGAAGACCAATCATCAAACCAAAAGGATGTCGACATGCCATTGTGAACCTTCACCTTGTGAAAAGATTTTGATATCTCTCTATACTTCAATAATTTTCTCCACACCCAAGAGCAAGTGTTCGTTGTCGCTTTCACTGTCCAAAACGATTCATTCCGGATTAGAGCGTTGGTGACCCAAGAGACCCACAATGATGGTTGAGCCGAGATGATTCTCCATACCAGCTTCAAACAACTAACCTTGATTGCTTCTCTTAAAGAACGAATTTCCAATCCTCCTTCTCGTTTTGGTCTACAAACCTCTTCCCACTCCACTTTCATTTTGTGTGTGTTTAGCTCAGGTCTAGACCAGAGAAAAGCAACACATAACTTATGAATCTCCTTGATACATCCATTCGATAGCCAAAAAGCCTGAATCCAAAAAAATGTAATACTTCCGATAACTGAGTTGAGAAGTTGTAACCTTCCTGCGTATGATAGGAAACGTGTTGTCCACGAGCTGATGCGGCTTCGAATTGCTTCTAAGAGGGGTGTGTATTCAGCGACCATCATCCTTTTCGTTAGTAAAGGCAAGCCTAAGTAATGAACATGAAGCTGTCCAAAGGTGAATTAGAATCGCGAGACCATTTCTTTTCGGTTACTCACTGAAAATCCGGCTAAGTATAATGTGGATTTTTCAAGACTTATTTTCGGACCTGAAAGTGCAGCAAACTCATCAAAGATAATGATAATACCCTCTATTGATATGCATTTTCCATCCACATATACCATTAGATCACTAGCAAAGCACAAATGGGTTAATTGAAGACTTTTGCATTTCAGGTAGTAGCATATTCTTCATGAAAGTTAAATTAAGAAATTACAGTAAAAACAAAATATTCTAAACTTGTTATACAATGGCTCATATGCCACTTTTAGGGAAAAAATGATCTAACGTGCCATAAATGATATGATGCCACTCATTTTAGTGATATTTCCGTTTTAACCTTAATGAAACTTATTATTAAATTAATGTTTTGTTTTTTTTTTTTTTTTGGTCGAACAATTTTTAATTAAAAAAAACACAGATATAGGACAAATGATGCAAATGGTACAAGTAAAAGATATAGGACAACTGGTACAACTATTCTGTATTTGTATTTCTCGAAATTTTAATTTAGCCCAGGTAGTTTCAATTTAGCCGAGAGGATTTCACAACTTATACTATGAAAACCTCCTAAATGACCATTAAAACTCCAAAATCATGTGGACAACTAGAACATAATAATTTATATCACCGGACAACTACAAAAACCCTAAAATCGTGAAATGACAACTATTAGGAACTTCATACCACTGAACACGTAGGGACAACTATGTGCAACTACTTAATAAAAAATAAAATAAATTAAACATATAAAGAAAGCAATAAAACATATACTAAGAAATACAAACACGTCTTAAACCATAAGGGACAAAATTTAAAATATGGATAACATGAATTTATTATTTTCCTTATTCATATTCTTGTTTCACATCAAATACACCTTACACTATAAGGAAGACATTGGTAATGTTAACCATCTTATGATGGAAAAGAAACAAAATATAAGATTTTGCACAACTTGTACTATAAAAACCTCCTAAATGAGCATTAAAACTCCAAAATCATGTGGACAATTAAAACATAATAATTTATATCACGGTACAACTACAAAAACTCTAAAATCGTGAAAGAACAACTATGTAATAAAATAAAATTAAATTAAACATATGAAGAAAGCATCTACTTAAGAAATGCAAGCATGTCTTAAACTATAAGACCATCCACAATGGAGACATGTGTCTTAACTAATAAAAAAATATTTTTAATTAAATAATGTAATTAAAAAAAAGAAGGACAAATGAGAGTGTGACACCTAGCGCAGAGTGTCTCAGTTTGTGTCTCACGAGAGACATGGTTTTGTCTCAGTTTTTACTTTTTCAAATTTTTTTATTTTTTTAAAGTTAAGACATCCACTGAGACATAACTGATGGAGATGCTCTAAGGAACCAAATTTAAAATATGGATAACATGAACTTATTATTTTTATTATTCATATTCTTGTTTCAGATCAAACACACCTTATATTATATGGAAGACATTGGTAATACTAACCATCTTATGATGGAAAAGAAACCAAATATATGATTTTACACAACTTGTACTATGAAAACCTCCTAAATGACCATTAAAACTCTAAAATCACGTGGACAACTTGAACATAATAATTTATATTATGGGACAACTACAAAAACCCTAAATTCGTGAAAGGACAACTATTAGGAACTTTGTATAACTGAACATTTATGGACAACTATGTATAAAATTAATGGCGCACATGTTAATTTGACTGCGCACATGTCCTTTTTATCGGTGCACGTGTCCCCTTTTTTATTAATTTTTAATTAATTTTAATTGTAGTTTTAATTTATATATTTATACCGTTGTACTTATTATCAGTTGTAGAGCTGTACGTAGTTGTACCGAAATCCATTTTTACTTAATCAAAAGACTGAGAAGCTTCAAATCCTCAAAATCAAAAACCCAAATCCAAAACTAGCGATTTTTCACACATAATCAACACCATTTCATACAAATCTTACAACATAACAATCCCAATCAAACAGATTTGTTCACAACTTACTCAATAAAATTAACAACAAAAACATCGATCTTCTCGGGAATTGAAACCAACGGGAGTGAAGGATATGCTAATAAATTCACGTCGGAAGGGGGAGGCGAGCTTGATTTGGTTTCCGTTGAAGCTCCAAGATTACTTCCCGAAGATTGGAAATCGAAAGCTGATGGCGTTACTTCCACCGGATGTGTATCCTTCGTCTCCGTTTGCAGAGTAGCACACGGTCTCATCGCCGGTGGAGGAGAAGTCTTCTCCGTCCAGCGATTAAGATAAGGCTAGCGAGGATCCGGAGTGGTGTAAGAGGTCTCACCGGCGACTTTGACTGTGGAGACAACACCAACAGATTCCTTCGGGATGATGTCTCGAACTCGGACAGATCCATGATGTGAGAGCGAACTGATTGATGCCTGAGTTGAGGCTCGCCGAAGAAGACAGGGGAGCAGTCATCGACGATGCTGTGATGGCGAGTCGTCGAGAACGATGGAGGAGTAGTTGTGATGTGAGCATGGATAGCATGGAAAGCATGGTGCTTGAACCTGAGGATGGAAAGCTTGTAGCCGAGGATCATGAAGCAGTTCAAGATGATTATGATGATGCCTTGATTGTCCCGAGTGGTCCAATGACTCGTTCAAAGTCTAAGAAGCTCAATGAGGCAATAGGAGCACTTCTCAAGCAACGATATCTAAGTCAAGAGGGAAAAGAGATGGTTACTTCTGCACTAGTTGTAATCCAAGTCCAAGATAGCTAAGTGGACTTGTGATTCAACTTTGCACTCTTTTTCCCTATCTCAAGTTTTGTCCTATTGGGTTTTCTTGAGATAGGTTTTTAATGAGGCAAGGTTGAATCACCACATCTAGTCCACTAAGCTATGGCGAGGCCCAAATCCATTTGAAGAAGAATGCGACTAAGGAAGGGCAAATTATCTTCTATATTTCGAATTCAAACTTATGTTATTTCTAATCTTAATTAGTTTAGTCTCGGGAGTTGCTACTTTGACTAGAGCGTCCTTGTTGTTCTTTATATGTTCTCGTAGACTCTTTGTCGAGTTTTCATCTTCCTTTCAATCAAAAACATTTTCTAAGTAAGATCATTTGTTCTTCGAACATCTTAGCTTGTTAGTGTGTCATATCTTTCAAGCACATCGATTCTTTAGTGTGTTATATCTATTGAATCACTCGGTGAATCAAGAGACCCTCCGCAATCTCTTGTGTGACCATTCGTATCCACCTTTCCCGCAATAGATCCAATCGTTTGCGAGATCAATCCGTCTCATTTCAGTCCAGAGAGTGTAGATCAAGGACAACTCCTTTCTAGGAGTGTATTAAGTGGTATCAGAGCTCCATTCTCTGCACTAAATCGATTCATCATCAGGTTGTATCTTTTCCTTTTGATTGATTCTTGTTCTGTTCTTCCGCGACAAACCATACCGATCGTTTTATCAATTGTGATTAGATCGTTTCATAATTTTCATATTAGATTTGATAGATCGAGATCTTGAGTATTAATCCCGAATCATCATTATCATCTGATCATTTATGCGCATAAGTTTAAATTCGTAGATCTAGGGTTTATGATTTCGTTTTCACACGAAGAGTCACCTTTGATTTATGAACGATTGGAATCTCGTACTGGTGATTTGTTTGTTCTCTGTTGCAGGAGAAGATGTCTGATAGTCAAGACGAACCCAACACCATGGTACAAAACAAGTTAGTGATGGAAGCTATGATGGCCGAAATGAAGAAGATGATGACTGCTCAGTTGGATGAATTCAGGCAAGAGATGTTACGCCAATCAGATTCTAAACAAGACAAGGAGACTCGGAGAAGGGAAAATGGAAAATCTCCTGAGAGAGATCCAGACAAAGAAAAAGAAACAACGCCAAGGGATGAAGAAGCTGATGAATACTACGGCCGTGAAAGTGGATCATCAAGAAGCAACCATAGAAAGCCGAGACGATCAAATGGAGATAAGAATCAGATTCAAGATGGACTTGGAGGTGTTAAGTTGCGTATCCCTCCATTCCACGGCAAGAATGATCCTGATGCTTATCTAGAGTGGGAAAAGAAGATCGAGTTGGTTTTCAATTGCCAACATTACACAGAGATCAACAGGGTAAAAGTTGCAGCAACCGAGTTCTACGATTATGCCCTCAGCTGGTGGGATCAAATTGTGACTTCTAGAAGACGTAATAGAGAGTTCCCTGTTGAATCATGGAATGAGCTCAAGAATCTGATGAGAAAAAGGTTCGTACCAAGTCATTACCAAAGAGAGTTGCATCAGAAGATTAGAAGATTGGTTCAAGGTCACCGATCTGTTGAAGATTACTACCAAGAGTTGGAAACTCTTATTCTTAGAGCTGATATCTCTGAAAACAGTGAAGCTGCCATGTCAAGGTTTCTAGGAGGATTAAACAGAGAAATTCAAGATAGATTGGAGATGCAACCATATGAAGACATAGAAGAAATGTTGCATAAGGCTATTTTGATTGAGCAGCAGCTTAAGAGGAGGAATACTACCAGATCAAGCTATGGAGTGGGTTCTATAACTACTAAACCCAATTACCAGAAAGATGTGAAGCCCGTAGCCACTACAAAAGTGGAATCAAAACCTTATACCTCCAGTACTAATCACCAAAGCAAAGCAAAAGCTTCTACAACAAGATCTCGTGATGTCAAGTGTTTCAAATGTCAAGGCAGGGGTCATTATGCGAATGAATGCTCCAACAGAAAGGTTATGATTCTATTAGACAATGGAGATATAGAATCTGAGGAGGAAGGAGATGATTCTGCCATACTATCTGAACGTGAAGAAGCAGCTATTTCAGGGAGTTTATTTGTTGCTAGGAGATCCCTGAGTGTTCAAAGTAAAAACGAGGAACAAGAGCAAAGAGAGAATCTATTCCATACTCGGTGTCTTGTGCAAGGAAAGATATGCAGTCTCATCATAGATGGAGGAAGCTGTACCAATGTAGCTAGTGAGCTTATGGTTCAAAGACTTGGACTCGACCTAAGACAGCATCCGAGACCATATAAGCTGCAATGGCTTAACGATGAAGGCGAGATGAAAGTAAACAATCAAGTGATGGTTCCTTTGAGCATAGGCACATATGAAGATGAAGTTTTATGTGATGTATTGCCTATGGAGGCAGGACACATACTTCTGGGCAGACCATGACAATCAGATCGCAAGGTAATTCATGATGGTTTTACTAATAAGCATTCATTTGTTTTCAAAGGCAGGAAGACCATCTTGTTGCCTATGACGCCCCAAGAAGTTTACGAAGATCAAAAACAACTCAAACAGAAGGAAAAACCCAAAGCTAAGTCATCTAACTTCTTTTTAAAAACTGGTGAAGTTAAGAAAGCTTTAATATATAGGCAGCCGATGCTATTGTTTGTGTTTAAGGAAGCTTTAACAAGCTTGACTGATCTTGCACCGGTGCTGCCGAGTGAAATGAAAGCTCTTTTGCAGGATTATAGTGATGTGTTTCCAGAAGATAGCCCAAAGGAATTGCCACCAATTCGGGGAATTGAGCACCATATTGATTTCATTCCAGGGTCTTCTCTGCCAAACAGACCCGCTTATAGAACCAATCCAGTGGAAACAAAGGAGTTACAAAGGCAAGTAGATGAGCTTATGGAGAGGGGACATATTAGAGAAAGCATGAGTCCTTGTGCCGTTTCTGTGCTACTTGTGCCTAAGAAAGATGGCAGCTGGCGCATGTGTGTGGATTGTAGAGCAGTCAACAATATCACTGTAAAGTATCGCCACCCTATTCCTAGATTAGATGATATGCTTGATGAACTGTATGGTTCTAGTATATTCTCTAAGATTGATCTTAAAAGCGGTTATCACCAGATTAGGATGAAAGAGGGTGACGAATGGAAAACAGCCTTTAAAACTAAACATGGGTTATATGAATAGCTAGTAATGCTATTTGGGCTAACAAATGCACCTAGTACCTTTATGAGGTTAATGAATCATGTTCTTAGAGCTTATATAGGTGTTTTCGTAGTAGTTTACTTTGATGATATCTTGATCTATAGTAAAAATCTAGAAGAACATGTTATGCATTTGCAATCTGTTCTTAATGTGCTTAGGAAAGAAAAACTGTTTGCTAATTTCAAGAAATGCACATTCTGCACAGATAATCTTGTGTTTCTAGGTTTTGTGGTAAGTGCAGATGGAATCAAAGTAGATGAAGACAAGGTGAAAGCCATTAGAGAATGGCCTAGTCCCAAAACCGTTGGGGAAGTAAGGAGTTTCCACGGCCTTGCTGGTTTCTACAGAAGATTTGTGAGGGACTTTAGTACATTGGCCGCACCTCTCACTGAAGTTATTAAAAAGGATGTGGGGTTCAAATGGGGAGATGCACAGGAAGCAGCATTCCAGGCTTTAAAGGATAAACTAACCAATGCTCCTCTTTTAATATTACCTGATTTTCGTAAAACGTTTGAGATTGAATGTGATGCTTCAGGGATAGGCATTGGAGCTGTTTTAATGCAGGATAAGAAGCCTATTGTATTCTTTAGTGAGAAACTCGGAGGAGCCACTCTCAATTACCCAACGTATGATAAAGAACTCTATGCACTGGTCCGAGCCCTTCAAACATGGCAACACTATCTCTGGCCAAAGGAGTTTGTTATTCATACTGACCATGAGTCCCTAAAACACCTAAAGGGACAGCAGAAACTCAACAAAAGACATGCCAGGTGGGTAGAGTTCATTGAGACATTCCCATATGTCATCAAGTATAAAAAAGGTAAAGACAATATTGTTGCCGATGCTTTGTCACGCATGTATGCTCTAATCTCTACTCTAGATGCTAAGCTTTTAGGTTTTGAACAACTTAAGTTTATGTATGCATCTGATAATGAGTTCAGTGAGAAATACCAGTCTTGTGAAAAATTTGCTAAAGATCATTACTTTAGACAATATGGTTTTCTCTTTTATAAAAATCGCTTGTGTATTCCTAATTGTTCTATTCGAGATCTTTTAGTCAGGGAAGCACATGGTGGTGGTCTTATGGGGCATTTCGACATTGCTAAGACCATGAAAGTGATGCAAGATCACTTCTACTGGCCACACATGAAAAGAGATGTGGAAAGAATTTGTGAAAGATGTGTAACGTGCAAGCAATCCAAGTCTAAGGTTAAGCCATACTGTTTGTATACTCCATTACCTATTCCTTCTCATCCTTGGACTGACATATTTATGGATTTTGTGCTTGGATTACCTAGAACTAGAAATGGTAGAGACTCCATATTCGTTGTGGTGGATAGGTTCTCTAAAATGGCACATTTCATAGCTTGCAATAAAACAGATGATGCATCTCATGTAGCTAATTTGTTCTTTAAAGAAGTTGTCCGTCTACATGGCATGCCTAGGACCATTGTTTCTGATCGTGACACCAAATTCCTTAGTTATTTTTGGAAAACATTATGGTCTAAGCTAGGTACTAAACTCTTGTTCTCTACTACATGTCATCCGCAAACTGATGGGCAAACTGAAGTGGTCAATAGGACTTTATCTACTTTGTTGCATGCATTAATCAAAAAGAATATTAAGTCATGGGAAGAGTGTTTGCCGCATGTATAATTCGCATATAATCACTCAATGCATTCAGCTTCTAAGTTTTCTCCATTTGAAATCGTTTATGGCTTTAAACCATTATCTCCTTTGGATCTAACCCCCATTCCTTCAAGTGAAAGAATAAGCTTTGATGGACAGAAGAAAGCAGAGTTAGTTAAACATATTCATGAGAGAGCTAAGCTAAACATTGAAGAGAAAACTAAGCTTTATGCAAAGCATGCCAATAAGAACCGGCGTGAGATGAGTTTTGAAGTTGGAGACCAAGTTTGGGTTCCCTTGAGGAAAGAAAGGTTCCCAGCTGAAAGAACATCAAAACTAATGCCGAGAGTTGATGGTCCTTTTGAGATAACAAGGAAGATCAGCAACAACGCCTATCAGCTTAATCTCCAAGGTAAGTATAAGATCAGTCCTAGTTTCAATGTTTCTGATCTAGCTCCTTTTCTTGCAGATGAAACAGATTTGAGGTCAAATCTTTTTCAAGAAGAGGGGGATGATGTGAGCATGGATAGCATGGAAAGCATGGTGCTTGAGCCTGAGGATGGAAAGCTTGTAGCCGAGGATCATGAAGCAGTTCAAGATGATTATGATGATGCCTTGATTGCCCCGAGTGGTCCAATGACTCGTTCAAAATCTAAGAAGCTCAATGAGGCAATAAGAGCACTTCTCAAGCAACGATATCTAAGTCAAGAGGGAAAAGAGATGGTTACTTCTGCACTAGTTGTAATCCAAGTCCAAGATAGCTAAGTGGACTTGTGATTCAACTTTGCACTCTTTTTCCCTATCTCAAGTTTTGTCCTATTGGGTTTTCTTGAGATAGGTTTTTAATAAGGCAAGGTTGAATCACCACATCTAGTCCACTAAGCTATGGCGAGGCCCAAATCCATTTAAAGAAGAATGCGACTAAGGAATGACAAATTATCTTCTATATTTCGAATTCAAACTTATGTTATTTCTAGTCTTAATTAGTTTAGTCTCGGGAGTTGCTACTTTGACTAGAGCGTCCTTGTTGTTCTTTATATGTTCTCGTAGACTCTTTGTCGAGTTTTCATCTTCCTTTCAATCAAAAACCTCTTCTAAGTAAGATCATTTGTTCTTCGAACATCTTAGCTTGTTAGTGTGTCATATCTTTCAAGCACATCGATTCTTTAGTGTGTTATATCTATTGAATCACTCGGTGAATCAAGAGACCCTCCGTAATCTCTTGTGTGACCATTCGTATCCACCTTTCCCGCAATAGATCCAATCGTTTGCGAGATCAATTCGTCCCATTTCAGTCCAGAGAGTGTAGATCAAGGACAACTCCTTTCTAGGAGTGTATTAAGTTGGATCCTCGGATTTAGCAGATCCACTGAGAGCAGATTGCTCGGCGTGGAGGAGCTCATCGACGGTTGTGTCAACGGAATCCGGCTGATTCCGGAGCTCGTAATCCCGGCGAGCCTGAAACATGGACATAAGCAAACCAAGGGAAGGTGATGATGGTGAGTGCTTGTAGAAGTAGACGGCGACGAACCCCGATGGCGGCAGATTCGTTGAGATAAAATGTTGATGGTTCAAAAATAATAAAGGAAAAAGAGGAAAATGTTGAAGAAGGAATCATTGAAGAAGAGAAGAGGAAGATAAATGTGAATTGGATGTATTCATGGATCATTGAGTTTGGGTGGATAGAATTGTAGTTGAGTTATAATATTATAAATGTATGAGGATTAATAAGATATTTCCCCAGTTTTCGAATTTAAACAAAAATCTAAACTAAAATCATTATTAG
Organism: Eutrema yunnanense; assembly: GCA_002933935.1. Lineage (NCBI taxonomy): Eukaryota > Viridiplantae > Streptophyta > Magnoliopsida > Brassicales > Brassicaceae > Eutrema > Eutrema yunnanense. Next base: position 522,428 of record PKML01050902.1, read on the forward strand.
AAAATGACATATGAAATCAAATTTTCTCAGTTTGTGGCATCTTAGCTGGCACTCTCGTTAATTGCCTAGTATAAAAAAAACAAAGCGAGACTAAGACATTTGGTAAACAAGACGATTCATTTAATGTAAGATCATCTCCAAAGGGAGTTCTTAAGGTTGTATGTATATAAAATAATAATTAAATATTAAAGGGGTTTTTAAAAAAGGAGAAATGGTATCTAAAGTTGCTTATTTAAGAACCCCTCTCTCCTCTTTTAAGAACTCATCTCTCTTCTTTTAACATGATTTTATTTTATATAATATTTTAAGAACCCCTATACTAATTTGCCCACAATAGTAGAGAAGCAGATATTATCGATCTCAATAGCAAAAAACAATTTTTTATTGAAATAATTAAAACAAAAGGACAGATGAATCATATATATATACATATATATATATATATATATATTTTTTTTTTTTAATCAGAAACAGTGGAATATAATTTAGGTTGTCACACAAAAATCTACGGCAAGGCAAAAAATCCGGATTCGAAGATCTGAACCGGTACCGAACTGAAAGGGTTTCAGATCCATCCAAATACCCGAACGGATTCTATATTTTTATACCCGAAGAACCGAACCCGAACCGAGAACCGAATGAGTACCCGAAATACCCAAAGTGTAATTATATACTCAAATATAGACTTGATATAACCCAAATACCCAAAATTACAACTATAAACCTGGATATATTAATTATTTTTTGGGTATTTCAGGTATTTTAGTTATATTTTCGATATTATGGGTATATCGAATAGATCTATTTTGTTTTTTCTAGTTTTTTCGAGTATTTTGGATACTTTTGGTTTGAAAGTATATTGGTTTTATTGAAATGAATATTCATGTTTTGTGTTTTGTCTCGGATTTCGGGTTCTTCTGGTTTTTTCGGGTATTGTGGATACTTTTGGATACTTTTGGATACTTTGGATACTTTCGGATCAGGATCCGAACCATATCCAAATTTTTTTTGGATCTTAAAAAAAATACCCTAACCGATCAGAACCCGAACCAAATCCGATCCAAAATTTTAAAATACCCGATCGGTACCTAAATCCCTAAACCCAAAATAACCGAAACCCGAAATATCCGATCCAAACCCGATCCGAGGATCCGAATATCCACCCCTACAAAAATCTATCGAAATATAAAAGTAATAAGAAAATTGGTTCTCTTCGACACCTAACATATTGGCTCTATGAAAAATTTCTCAAAAATAAACACCAGACCAACATTATTAAGAGACTATTGTTGCAATTTCAATCAAAACTCATGTGGACCGACCACATTCTCTAGGTTTTTCAAACAACAGTTGTTAGTGGCGAGCTCCGCATCTTTTGGTTTAGTTCGGTTTGAACTGAGATCGGCCCAATTAATTCTGGTTGACGATGGTTTAGACTTGGAGGAAATTTGGCCCATAAACGCGATTACTGGCTTCCGGGCCCATTAAGCCCGACTGAACCATATCGGCCCGACCTCCGAAATAAACGAAAAGCAAAACTCATTAAGCCCGACTGAACCATCTATCTTGTAATTCTCAAAAATAAACACCAGACCAAAATTATCTAAAGACTATTTGTTGAAACTTCAATCAAAACTCATGTGGACCGACCGCATTCTCAAGGTTTTTCAAACAACGGTGTCAAGATTCCTATACTTGCCCTAATGATGCTCGCACCGGAGAGTTCTTTTGCTCCACCGGAAATGACTACAAAGTCATTTTCTATCCCTGAACCAGATTGACTATCAACAATAATCGAGCAAATGGAAATCAATTATAATCATCCATGTTCATGTGATGTATGACAGTATGAGTTATTGAAATTAAACTTGATTTTGATAATGATGGAATAACTAAACCCAAAATTAGGTCTGGAAAAACTATAGAATTTAATAAAAAGTTCTGTAAAATTAAAATATTTATATATTGTTGTAAAGAACTCTAGACATTGAGTAGAAATTAGCAACTAAAGAAGTTATAATAGAAGTATCTAGATCTTTTGTAGGATGAAAAAAAAGGGATAATTATAAATTTAGAGCAAAAAATAGGAACTATTGTTCCCTTAGTACTTATTTGAGTTTTGGCACTTTTAGACTAATAAGGGATATTTATATATCGCTCCTCTTTTTCTTCAAACTTTTTTCGGTGACCCCTGACAGTGATTTTGTTGATCTCATGTGGTGATCTCGTCACTGTTTTGGTGTTGTTATTTGTTTCCTCTTACTCGTGATGTTGATGGTGATTACGATCGCACCATTGACGATGGTTCATCAGGTTTTGAACTTGCCCAGACTGATTTTTCATACACATTCACTTTTGTTTATGCGTTTAAATTGGTTCACCGTAACCATTCTTCCTCTCCTATGTGGAGCCTTCTTCCGGTGCTTATTGCGGTTGTGCTGCCGGCGTTTTATCCCTGAGTGCCCTTTGATTTCTTCTATGAACCAATTTATCCAAATTGGTATGAGATTGATAGGGCGTACTCAACGAATTTCATTATCCTCCGATGTATGGTTTGGAGATGTAATTTGGATTTTCGATCCGGGGATAGGAGAGTTTATGATTAATGGAGATGATGGTCGGCGGTTTTGGGATCTAATTTTGATTTTTTTCGACGATTTTATTCTGTTGGATATGGTGTTACCATGGAATCATCCACCATGGAAACCGCCATGGAGGGGACGAGGTTTTGGAGCAGAAGATGCAATCTCCTTGTGGTATGGCGACATTCATACAGTCGTTGAAAATTGGCAATCTCAAGTCTTTTTTCTATCGAAAGAATCAATAAATTGGATTCATTTTCGAAGAATATTTTTAGCTCTTATTTGGGATTGTGTCAATGACATACAACAGGAGAAAAGATGGATCATAGCCATAGAAAATCGCATAAGATCAAATGCGATTATGAGGACAGAAAGTGTGGACACTCCAACGAAAAAATTCAGAGAAAAGAATCGTTAATACCCCATTTTCGTTGTTTTATTGCTTTATATGTTTATTTTTATGTATGTTTGTTATTATGTAACTTGATTTTCATATTAATAAAGATAGATGTTAAAAAAAAAAGACTAAAATATATTTTATTAAATATAAAAAATGGCAAATAAATATTTATACTTACTTTAAAAATTCTGAAAATTCATATAAGGTAAGTAATATATATTGTGTAATTTATCTTAGGAAAAACGTTTTTTATAAATATTTATTTCCATGTTCTACTAAGTGTAGAATTTGGTTTCTAGTATTTGCTCTAAAATCTACCAAGTATAAAATATGTATTATACTATTTGTTTTGCATTCTACTGTCCCTATAAAATCCGTTATCTACAATGTTGTATTTATTCTACCAATTGTAGAATTCTCATTCTACCATTTTCTCTATATTCTACTTTTTGTAGAATAGAAGTTCTACCATTTTCTCTATATTCTACTTTGTTGTAGAATAGAAGTTCTACCATTTTGTCTTGATTCTACTGAATGTAGAATACATATTCTACCAAGCGGTGAACAAAATCTGAGAAAAAATCTAGGACAACACAACTGAAAATCTTTGGAAAATTTTTTTTTTTCCTTTTTTAAATCTTTTTTTCCTTATTTTCGTGTAATCTTTTTTTTTCCCTTTTTGAAAACGTTTTTTCCTTTTTTGTTGTTGTAATCCTTTGGTTTTTTTTTTAGAAATTATTTTCAACTCATGTTTTTCAATTTTTTTTTTCACGATATTTTCAATTATTTTCAAGATTTTTGTTTTCTTTTTTGAAGTCGCAAACTGTTTTTTTTTGTTATCAATGCCCTTTTTTATTTTAAATTTTATTTTGATTCTTTAAAATATTGATTATTATTATTTTAAGGGGTAAAACTGGATTACCCTTAATATAAATACTAAGGGGACAATAGTCTTCAAATAAGTATTAATGGGACAATAGTTCCCATTTTTTGCTCTAAATTTACAATTCTCCCTAAAAAAACTTAACTGCACTTTTTGTGCAGATAGACTCTAGTTTGATTTGGGTTCGGTTGTTTAAGTCAACTCGTGTGCCAAATAAGGCAAGGTTTTTTTTTTGATTAATTATTTTGAAGTAACTAGGATTTAACCCGTGCTAATTATAGCGCGGAGTAATTTTTTTAAAGAAAATAATTTTGAAATTTAATAAAATTGCTTTATCTGAATTTTAAAATATTACTAACTAATGATTATAGATAAATATTTCAATTATAATAATTTGTCTATTTAACCCGTTTTGCAGTGAATTAAAATATTATTCGGGTTAACCCGCAAAAAACTTATAATCTTGAAAACATAACTCTAATATGTTAATGACTCTAGTTTTTTTGTGACCAATTTTTTTATAAAATTAGTAAAATATTTGAGCGTTTGTTTTGATATATATTCAAATAAAATATAATAAATTATAGTGAAAAATTTAGTAAGATTTTGAATAGATTTTTTTCTTTGAATTCATTTGTAATAGCAAGATTTTGAATATGAATTGATTATTATTTTAAAATATATAGTATTAAATATAATTAAAATTTTAAATAATAAATAACTTTTTTAATGCAAAATATATACTTTTCATATTCTAATCAATAATTTTAAAAGACTATTATATACTTTCCTATTTCAATTATTTTTGCTATTTGTAATGGCATTTCATGTAATAACTTACAAATAAAAGTTTATTTTTTTTTAAATGTCTTCTTAAATAATATTATAGAGATAATTCATCAAACTAGGTAGTAAACCGCGCACGGCGCAGACTGAGATATCTATGAAAATCTCGTTTTGATTTGGTAATCCCCTACAAATATACATTTTTATTGCAATTTGATTTGAATATACAATTTATTATGATTAGATTTGAAAAACTTAATTTAATTTGATTTGAATTTGAATATGTAATTTAATATAATTAGAATTGAACATGAAATTTAATATGATTTGAATTTGAATATGCAAAAATAAATGATAATTTCAAAACAATTTAATCCATTTTGAATTCGAATATGCAATTCGCCACATGAATATTCATTAGTACATGTGCGTTTGATGACACCATTAGCATCAAACTATATTAACATCAAATTATATCAAATAAAAATATAGTTTGATGAAACCATTAGGATCAAACTGTATTATCTAGCTTTATATCTCATTAATTATTAGTACGTGTGTGTGAACTATATTATACGTACGCTTTATATCTCAATAATCATAACAATAATATCAAGGCTATATTTATATTATAATTGAAATTTGAATATGCAAAAATTTGTATGAAATGAAATATAAATAAAAATTTTTGCAAAAAAAAAATTTGAGCAAGTAAACATGAAACTTGTAAGAATAATATTTGTCACAATAAAAAAAGAAATCTCAAAAATAAATTTTATAACCCTATGAAAAATGAAGCAATATAATTTTAAAAAACCTCAAATTTTTTTTTTTATTTTAGAAATGAGATAACATAGAAACTAATATTGATTTAACAGTTTATATAAAAGTTCATAATAAAATTTATATGATTATTCATAAGTTTAATGTGAATGATATGAATGTAATTATTCTAATAAATTAAACATTTTTTGAAAAATGTCTTGAGAAACTCTATAGTAATGATACATCAGTATGACATAATTGTAAATCACATGTCAAACAAATGTTATTTTTTTAAGAATCCTTCTCAATTAATATATTGATAATATTATATCAGAGGTAAGTTTTCTTGCTATACAGGGTCTTGTAGTCTAACTTAAATGTATAAAAAGTTCCAACGTGTTCAACAGAACGAGTCAATGTACAATAGTTTTACAAGTCTTAATTTATTAATCTCTTACATATTCTCTAATACTTTTTTCGAAAGTAATATCCACTGGATAGACGCGAACACTCCTTGCTAACTTGTCTGCTGTTGTGTTGTTTACGCGTGGAATGAGTGTGATTGAGAAATAAGAAAACACATCCTTGCTCCTCTCGAATTCCTCCAAATGTAATGCAAATGCCGGCAATCCTCGGGTGTAGACACCATCTTCACCAACTCGGAACAGTCTGTTGCAAAAGCTATTTCTGTCTTCTGGTTTGCAATCAAACAATACATGGCCCAGATGAGTGCTTCCAGTTCTGCATGTAGGGGGGAAAGACTTCTTCGTAAATTCATGGTTCCCATTATAGTCTCTTCGGCACCTTCTTAGAAGCAGTGCCAACCTAAACCGGAGAAACTATTTGTCTCCTTCCAAGATCTGTCAATATTACACCGCCAACCTCTGTACGTCGGAGTCGCCAGAGAAGGGATAGAATTTTGATTTATCACATCGGGGTCACTGTTCTGTGCCGATTCCTAGGTTATTACCTCAGTTTCCGCAAGCTTCAGTATTTCTTGTGAATTTCTATCAACATTTGAAAAAACCTTATCATTCCTGGCATTCCAAATATACCACGCAATCCAAGGAAAGCTAGTATCCTGGTTATCTGGATGAAGTCTCCAAAAGAGATGATCAAAATTAGCAAAGACCGATGACATTGGAAAAGTACCCGGAGGCGTTGGTATCTTGGAGAGTGCCCATGTTTGTAATGCCGGAGGACATTAAAAAATGACATGATTTATGGTTTCATCTTCCGATCCACACCTTGCACATTGTGTGTCACAGTCAATTCCTCTACTTCGCAAATTGGAGGAGACCGCGAGACATCCCGATATAGCTTGCCAAATAAAATGACGTAATTTCGGGGAACACTTCCGCTTCCAAGTATGAACCTGTAAATTCGTCACATCCGGGCCAAATGAGTTATTGGACCCGGTATTTGACTGTTCAATTTGATACCCCGACTTAACTCTAATACATACTGTATCATATTGGAATTTATATCTTCTTCATAATTTAAATCATTTATACATAATATAAAAAAACAAAAATCGTTTAATTCCACGTTTATACATTGAAAAAATATAATTAATCATCATCTACATTAGTACCGATCATCATCTCTATAATATTATTTAAGAAGATATTTTTAAAAATGAATTTTGTTTTGTAAGTTATTACATGAAATATCATTACAAATAACAAATAATAATTGAAATAGGATAAAATATAATAATCTTTTAAAATTATTGATTAGAATATGTAAAGTATATATTTTGCAATAAAGAAGTTATTTTTATTTAATTTCTTAATTATTTTAATGTTATATATTTAAAATAATAATTAATTCATATATATCCAAAGAAAAAAAATCTATTAAAAATCTTGCTATATTTTTAACTATAATTTATTATATTTTATTTGAATATATATCAAAATAAAAAAATAAAATTATTTTACTAATTTTATAAAAAGTTAGACACAAGAAAACTATTTTTTTAAGAGTTCGTAGATTAACCACAAAAACTAGAGTTATTTAACGGTGCATATTAGAGTTATGTTTTCAAAATTATAAGTTTTTGCGGATTAGCCCGAATAATATTTTAGTTCACTGCAAAATAGGTTAAATAGACAAATTATTATATATTGATAATATATATATTTTTTAAAAATCCAAAACAATTTCTTTAAAAATAGATACTCAACGCTATAATTAGCGCGGATTAAGTTATAGTTTGGTACATTTTAATATTCCATCATTTTCCGCCGAGTTTTTTGTTGGGCAAGACGAAAATAATAATACATTGGGCCCATTGATTTTAGTCTAGCTCACCAAAATGATATATCTAAGGCCCAGTTTGGATATCAAAATCAGCCATGATCATCATAAGATCCAGACCGTCCAAAATAGGGATCTCAAAAACCCCATTAAACCTCTGCTTCACTATATTTTTGTGTTGCCTCTTGAACAAACGAAACTTTTAAAAAGCCATAAATTTTTTCACCTTCTTACGGTACGCTTCAAAGATTGCCTTTCTCTATACTCTCGTTTCTGCGAATTCCACGGAATCGGGTCTGCTTTTTGGAGGCTAATCTATGTTTTTTTCTTAATCTAATTGCTCACTCAAAGTGATTTGGAGAAAAAGATATTGGTTTTAGTGATTTGTATAATTCATTGGTAGTTTAATTTTGGATAAAAATTGGGAGAATCTGCTTAATTTTGTGATTAAGAACTTTCTTTAGGGTTATGAGCTGTCTGTATAAATGTCTCTAATTTGGACTTTTTGTGTAATAAATCATACAATTTTGTTCTAAAATCATGAAGTTTCGGATAATTGAGTTGTTTATTATTAATCAATATATTGCTGTATAACTTAGATGTTGAAGCTCGTGAAACTTCTGCTTAAGCTCAGTATTTGTTTATTCGATGGAAGCTGTAAACTTTTCTTGCTAATAGTTTAAGGAATTTGTTGGAAATTTGATTTATGAGTATGTTTTTAGGTTTTAGTTTATACTAGGTGAGTACCTGCGCGTATAAATTTGTGTATTTTATCAAATTTTCAGTATCTCAATCGAAGAAATCAATTCAACAACCTTAACGTTGTGCACAAGATTCGTCAAGAATGACAGAGCTAGTAACACCGGGAGATGTACTCGGGAATGCGACTGAGTTTAAGGCCGGGAAAGGAGCTTATGTCAACGACACTACCATCTACGCTTCCCTCACAGGATCCCGCCGGATTGTTTCTCCTCTTCCGGAATCCCTTGACCAGGTTTAAGCATTTTTCAAGTGATTCACTGATTGGTTCTGTGGAAATCGTTGAATTCTGGTTTTATTCGCCATTTTGGATGTATCTGGAAGTAAATTGGATATGCTTTTCGTCGATGTAAATGCTCATTTATACCTCCTTGTGTTTTGTGATTATATGCAGAGAGCCATTGTGGAAGTTACGGGTCACAAGGCACATGGACTTATTCCGGAGCCTGGTTCTGTTGTCACAGCAAGGGTGAGTCTGCATTTTATTCATTGGATTTGATGTCAATTACTTAAAAAAGTCTGATCCTTTATTCTCTGTTATTCTTGATAGGTTACTAAAGTTATGGCTCGGATGGCTTCTGTTGATATCTTGTGTGTTGGTCCAAAGGCTGTTCGTGAAAAATTTGCTGGCATAATCAAGTGATTTCTCCTGCTCCTTTTTTGGCGTTAATGTAGCCTGTTTCGTTTACTTGTAGCTGCGACAAACACATCGACAGAAAAAATGTTAACGGAATCCGAGTTTTAGTCTGTGTTTGTAGCGACTAACAGGCCCTATTTTCAAGGTTTAGTGTTTTTAATGTGTCAATCTAACTTGTGTTTGCTTCTTTTACATAGGCAACAAGATGTTAGAGCAACCGAGGTCGACAAAGTTGATATGAATCTGTCTTTCCGTCCTGGTGACATTGTTAGAGCTATGGTTGTATCCTTAATTGCTTATAGATGGAAAGATTTTCTGTTTTTCACTCATACATCGTCTATAGTTTAATTTGAATGTAGATTAGTTTTAGTCTATAGATAGCATCTGAAGTTGCCTTAACTCGTACTCTTAAAGCTTTCTCTTGGTGATGCACGGGCTTACTATCTGTCGACTGCTAAGAATGAGCTTGGTGTGGTCTCAGCAGAAAGTGCTGCAGGTAAACTATAGTATAGTCTCTATAACCGATCTGTCACATTTTATTCTTTTTGTTTTCCGTCAAAGTTTAATACATAGTTGTTCATGCTTCTTTTGGCAGTCAATACCATATAATGTTTACATCGAGTAATGAAACTGGTGATTGTGCAGGTGAAACAATGGTTCCGATAAGTTGGACAGAGATGCAGTGCCCCTTGTCGGGCCAAACTGAGCAGAGAAAAGTTGCCAAGGTGGGTTAGTTGAATTCATGACGATATTTGGCATCTCTCATGGAATGAGGTGTGATCTCTACAGCAAGAAAAGACCTGTGAGATTATTACAATGTTGAGCTCTTTTGACTTCCTTTAACTTAGACTATGTGGAAACGGTAGGTTTAGCTCGGAACAACTTGAATTACACTTTGATTGTTGCAATTTCTTGGTGTGAGACTAGCCGAAAAACACGAAAAAACTTTCTTGGAGATGTAATTTCTTTGTAACATTGTCACTGTCGACTGAAGCGTTGCGAGAGAATGGAGTTGAATGTGAAGCCTTCGATTTTTACATTGCATTGATAAATGCTGACTGACTGATTGGCTTAATCGGGGACATTGAATGTTGGATGCTTCTTTCCCAAGAAATGAATGTTAGTTTTTTGTTTCTTGGTAGTTCTGGGTTTATGGCTTTCGACTGTTGTGAGATCATGGAACAAGTGAAATGGATTTTTTGGGACTCTAATCATGATTCATGAGCAAAGTTAGAAGCATTATCTATGTTATGTTGAGACTTGAGATGTGTTTGATACGGATTATGGTTAAGAATGGTTAAGGTCTTTTAGTGAAAGAGTTTTGGTACTTTTCCTTCATGAATTAGGTTTTGGTGTTGGGCTCTTTACTTTTAACGTTAGATTTAACTAGTTTAAGGTTTTTCTTGTTTACTAGGTTTATGATTAAGTTGTATCAAAGCTTATATAAGGATCTCTATTGATTAATAAAAAATCAATTTTCAAGAATTAACCTTAATCTCCAAGAGAGACGAGAGTTAAGAGAATGCCTAGCCTAAATCTTCTATCTATTTCTTACGAACAAATGTTCATATCAATTTTGTATTAGAGCCATCTGATTTATTTTCCCCTTCTATTTTTTTTTGTTTTGTTTTTGTTTATCATTCATTCTTATCGTTTATCGCTTTCATTCGGGGACATCGGATAAAAAAAATCTCTTTTCACTATTATGCAACCGTTTATTACGTTTTTTTACCTTAAAAAACTAGTTCATTGCTTTGCGCCTTGCGCGGACTTCAAAAACTTAATAAATATGACGTTAGAATTAAAACAATATTTTTATTTAACATATTTATTATATTTTATTGAGAAATTGATCAAAATGACACTTTTTGAAAACTTTCTCACCAAACTAGCACCCTAATAAAAAAGCCCCATTTTTAGTATTCATTAAAAAGGCAAAAGACAACTTTGCCCATAGGATTTGAGATATTTAACATTGTAAGTTAAAGAAATTTCTTTGACTATATTTCTACGAGCCAATTTCCAGAAATTCATCGCCGGCGATTGATCAGGTTATCGGTGAAGATTGTGCCGTCGTCATCGCCGGAATTCTCAGCCGTCGTCATCGCTCAATATCGCAGGTTCCTTTTTGACTATTTCGTCTTTCTCGGTTTCGTATTTTATGGTTTCGATTCTCGGTTTCGATTTTATGGTTTCGATTCTCTGTTTCGTTTTGTATAATGCTTCTGCGAAATCGAATTGGAATGTATTGGCGGAATTAGTGAATCTGAAAGTTAAGTGTGTGAATTCTCTGTGTTTTGATGGAGTTCAGGCGTGGAATTCATTGTTGATACGCTTAGGAAGGTGATCTATTGCGCTTATGAAATATGGTTGAGATTTATTGTGTCTGTGGAGAGTGGAGAACAAACGAAAATCTTCATTGTGAATTTGTATTGGATACAAAACGAGGATCAACAATGTTTGAGTTTGATGAAAATCTCAATTACAATGATTTGTTTGAGATGGTTGTTGAAGACTTTGAGATTGACTGCTCAATTAGTAATGCTGCACTTAGCTATGGACTCCCATTGAAAATGAGGTTTATGGCAGAGAAATCTCCTCCTGTATTTTTTTAAAACGACCGCCAACTAAGAAGTTTCATCAACAACATAAAAGGAAATCCAGAACTGATTCCTTTGTATGTAACGGTTAGTAAAAAAGGATTTGTACATTATTTCTTAGCTTCGTTATAAATATTCGCTTCATACTTTATAGTTCAGTTACAACACTTTTAATCTAAGGTTTTCTTTCTCCAGGTGACTGATATATGCAACATTCTTCCTTACGGGAATTCTCATGTGAGTGCTTCATTATACTTTTTCTATTTCTTGTTCATTTCGGAAGATTTCGGAAGACGTTCAGAAATAAATTATATTTGTTCCTAAATGGTTCTTTTATACGTTTCATTTCCAAGAAATGATCATTTTTTCATCATTTGTATCTTTATTTGTGTAGCAAAACAACAACACATGTTCGAATGCTTCATTTACGCATGGAAATCAACATGTAATATAGTACTTTCATAATTCCTCTCTGCATGATACCTTTTTCTGTTTCTTGTTCATTTAAATTCAGATTCCTCTCTGCATGATACCTTTTTCTGATTCATTCAGATTCAGGTGACTGATATATGCAACATTCTTCCTTATGGGAATCCTCATGTGAGTGCTTCATTATACTTTTTTCTGTTTCTTGTTCATTTCGGAAGATTTCAGAAGACTTTCAGAAATACGTTATATTTGTTCCTAAATGGTTCTTTTATAGGTTTCATTTCCAATAAATGATCATTTTTCATCATTTGTATCTTTCTTTCTTTTCTTTATGTGTAGCTAAACAACAACACATGTTCACATGCTTCATTTATACATGGAAATCGACAGGTAATATAGCATTTTCATAATTCCTCTCTGTATTTTCATCATTTGTATCTTTCTTTATTTCTCTGTATATCCCAAACAACAACACATTTGTTCTGGTGCTTCATTTACGCATTGAAATCAACATGAAATATCGTTTTTTTATATAGTTTTTTGTTTTTGTTCATTTCGGAAGACTTTCCGAAATATGTTATATTTGTTCCGAAATATGTTATATTTGTTCATTTTTTCATCATTTGTATCTTTCTTTGTGTAGCAAAACAACAACACATGTTCGAATGCTTCATTTACGCATGGAAATCAACAGGTAATATAGTACTTTCATAATTCCTCTCTGCATGATACCTTTTTCTGTTTCTTGTTCATTTAAGAAGACTTTCCTAAATACGTTGTGTAGGAACTTCATAGATCAAATGGAAGTGGCAATTCAACATCTGATGCAAACAAAAGCACATGTTCAACTGCTGATATTTTGCGTCCTGCTCCAGATATTTCTCCTCCTAGTATAGGTATTTCACATTCCACTCGAGGTTCTGATGATTTATACGTGAACATACATTTTAAGAACAAAGATGAGCTAATGCTTCACATGAGAAAATGGGCATTAGAGTCGAAGTTTGAGTTCAGGTCTCTCTGGTCAAACAAGACAAGGGCGATATTAGGTTGTGTTGATGGCAATTGCACCTGGAGGATGCGTGCATCAAAGCTTCCTTCTTCTGATTACTTTGTGGTGAAGAGGTATAATCATAAACATACATGTGATACGACACACAGACATGCCAACCATAGGCAAGCATCTGCCAAAGTTCTTGGCACTTTACTCTGTAGCAACTATGGAGAAAAAAAATATGGACTCAAACCAAAACAAATTATGGAGCAAGTCAGAATTGACCATGGCGTACACATTGACTACAAACAAGCTTGGAAAGTGAAAGAGTACGCCCATAATTTGATAAGAGGGACTCCTGAGGATAACTATTACAACCTCTCAAAATGGTTGTTTCAGGTTAATGAGAAAAACCCTGGATCAAAGGTTTATGTTGAGTTGGATGATAATGGAAAATTCAAATACTCCTTTGTTGCATTTGGTCAATCGATAAGAGGTTTTGAGCTTATGAGAAGAGTGATTGCTGTAGATGGTACTTTCCTCAAGGGAAAGTTTAAGGGAACGTTGCTTGGAGCTAGTGCACAAGACGGTAACTTTTCGTTATACCCTCTAGCATTTGGGATAGTTGACTCAGAAAACGAACACGCGTGGATTTGGTTTTTTAGAGGGCTCAAGAGTGTGATCCCAGACGCGTCTGATTTGGTGTTTGTTTCAGATAGAGCTCCAGCCATTGCAAAAGCACTTTCAATGATTTATCCACTTGCACATCACGGTATTTGTCGAATTCATCTCTTGAGGAATATTAAACCAAAGTTTGGAAAAACTGGATTGTTGCCACTAGTAGAAGCTGCAGCTGATGCTTATACTCGTCATGAGTTTTGTGGAATCTTCAGTGACATAAGAAGAAGAAGCCCAAAATTAGCTGATTATTTAGAAGGTTCTGATTTTGCAAAGTGGGCTCGATCTTATGCACCTGCGAACCGGTACAATATTATGACAACCAACATTGCAGAGTCGCTGAATTCGATGTTGAACTTGCCTCGTGAGTTGCCTATAATTTCTCTCCTTGAGACCATTAGGTTAACTCTTACAACGTGGTTTCATGAACGTCGGGAAAAAGCTTCTAAACACAAAAATCTTGTCACACCACGTGTAGTGAAGGAGATGATAGCAAGGTATGATGCTGCAATGAAATGTTTTCCAAGTGGACCGATATGAGTTTGAGGTCAAGGACGAAACCCGGAAGTACATTGTTCACCTGGAAAACAAGCAGTGCACTTGCTACGTTTTTGACATTGACAGGATTCCTTGTATTCATGCTATTGTTGCTGCTAAGCGCACAAAAAAGGATGAGAACAAGTACGTTGATGAGATGTACTTAACGGAAACATGGGCTAAAGAATATGCTGAGAGCATACATCCGTGTGGAGATTTAACGACCTGTGTTTTTCCAGATTCTGTATCTGAATATTCATGTGCACCACCTACTACTAAGCCAAGCAGCGGGAGACCTCCGAAAATGAGAAAGAGATCAGCGGGAGAGTTTGGTGTACCCGGTTCAAAGTCTCAAGGACACAAGTGCAGCAGATGTTGCAGAGGAGGGCACAACAAGAGTACCTGCAAAGTACCTATATGATAGACTTATTTACATTCAAAGTGATTTTATGAAACTTTCCAAAGCTTATCAAACGATTTAGTATACTTTACATACTTTTTTAGAAGACTTTACCCATGGAAGTCAACAGGAAATATCATTTTTTTTTATATAGTTTTCTGTTTTTGTTCATTTCGGAAGACTTTCCGAAATACGTTATTTATGTTCCTAAATACGTTTTATTTTAAAGAAAGGATCAGTTTTCATCATTTGAATCTTTCTTTATTTCAGTTGAAGCTTTGCTTGCAGCAACACACATAAGAACTCAAATCATCTCTGCACAAATAACAAAGTTATATATCATCCTAAATACGTTTCATTCCCAAGAAAGAATCAATTTTCATCATTTGTTCATTTCGGAAGTATTTCTGAAATAAGTTATATATGTTCCGAAAGGGTCAGTTTTCATCATTTGTTCATTTCGGAAGTATTTCCGAAATAAGTTATTTATGTTCCGAAAGGGTCAGTTTTCATCATTTGTTCATTTCGGAAGTAAGTTATTTATGTTCCGAAAGGGTCAGTTTTCATCATTTGTTCATTTCGGAAGTATTTCCAAAATAAGTTATTTATGTTCCGAAATAAGTTATATATCTTCCGAAATACGTTTCATTCCCAAGAAAGGATCAGTTTTCATCATTTATTCATTTCGGAAGTATTTCCGAAATACGTTATATATCTTCCGAAATACGTTATATATTTCCAAGAAAGGATCAGTTTTCATCATTTATTCATTTCGGAAGTATTTCTGAAATAAGTTATATATCTTCCGAAATACGTTTCAATAAAGGATCATTTTGAATCATTTATTATTGAATACTTCATTTTAAAGAAGGGATCAGTTTTCATCATTTGAATCTTTATTTATTTCATTGTGTAGACAAAACAACACATTTGTTCTGATGCTTCATTTACGCACGGAAATCAACAGGAAATATCGTTATATTTGTTCCTAAATGCGTATCATTTTCAATAAATCATCAGTATTCATCATTTGTTCATTTCAGAAGTCAAGATAATAAAGATGCAGATTGCATAAAACTACAATATTACGAGTACAAACTTAACAATTGAAATTCAAACATAACATAAAAAGTTAAAAAGATAGTAGTGGTCCGGACATAAAATAAAAGATGACCAAACATAACATGTCATCATAAGTAGTTTGAAACTAAAAGATAGTTATAGATTCGAAGATAAGAAATGTTCATAACATGACATCATAAAATAAAAGATAGTTATAGATTTGAAGATAATAAAATTGATCATTCTTCCATCTCTTTTGAACATGCTCTCGCCTTTGATTCGTATGCCTCCTTATCTTCTCTGTAGAGTTTAGCGATTTCTTCCACAAAATGATCATAATCGCTTATCATCGGTTCCGCCAACATCTCGTGCATCTTCGTGAGAACCTGATTTCACAAAATTTAAAACACTTAACGATAGCATTCTCATTGTATTTCAAAATTCAAGTAATGGGACTCAAAATTCTTATGTGATAGAGGGTATAAGAGGGACTATAGTGATCTCGCTTCAGAATCTTGTGAAAGATATTTCCTTGGTCGCTGATATTAGGGTGAAACATTTTGGTTTTGAAATACATCTGTAAAACCATATATAAGTAAATCAAACGTTTTAGGAATCTTTGTTAAATATATAAAAATTACATACCCTTGGCGGACTGAAAGGATAATCTGGAGGGTAATGAATTGTCATCTTGAAGGCTCCTCCCTCATACGGAGTGTTTAGAGGTCCCATGAGAGTTGCTTCCCAGTGAAATTTGTTGTCACCCACCGGTCCTATATGGAGAATTTAACAAAACAACATAAGCGACAGATGATACCGAGAAAGGACAAGTGTTTTAAATAGGTACCCGCGCTGAAGAGTGTTGAACGTTTGTTCTGGATTTCGTTGTAATCCATGGTAATCGCCTTTGACGCCATTGTTAAGAAAATGAGGATTATTAAGAGGGGATTTTGGAACAAAAGAGCAAGATACAGATAAAGAGGAGTCTTAATGTTTTATATCCGAGTAAGATGTGTCATTTTCGTCAAGCAGTTAATTATGAGAATATTGAAAAGCCACAATCTTCTGAATCGTCACGTCATTAAGGAGGAATATTGACCAGTTTTCGGTACGTGGTCAATTTTCAGATGACAACTTGTTCAATTTAAAAAGTGATTGAACACTGACTCAACTCACATCATTGCAGAGCTCCCACTATCCTTGAGATTTGTGTAATTTCCTTCAAAATAATATTTTGTCCTTTTTCTCTTTAATTTTCTTCATTTCAATAGTTAGAAGAACGTACACAAGTAATTCAAAATAAAAAGACAGGTTGCATTAGGTCAATGTCCTAGAAAATGTACACAACTTATTTCGGAAGTATTTCTGAAATAAGTTATATATCTTCCGAAAGGGTCAATATCCATCATTTGTTCATTTCGGAAGTATTTCCGAAATACGTTATATATCTTCCGAAATAAGTTATATATCTTCCGAAATACGTTATATATTTCCAAGAAAGAATCAGTTTTCATCATTTATTCATTTCGGAAGTATTTCCGAAATAAGTTATTTATGTTCTGAAAGGGTCAGTATTCATCATTTGGAAATGAAAGAGGAAAATATACCCTCAACATTTTAGAACTGGAATCATCTCTGCACAAATAACAAAGTTATATATCTTCCTAAATACGTTTCATTCCCAAGAAAGAATCAGTTTTCATCATTTGTTCATTTCGGAAGTATTTCTGAAATAAGTTATATATGTTCCTAAATACGTTTCAAGATGATCCTTTCATTACCAAGGTTTGTACTTTCATTTTCAAGAAATGATCATTTCATTTCTTTCCTAGATACGTTATATAATATGCAGCCATAATTACAAAATGTATCGTAATTACAAAATGATAGCGTAAGAAGCTTTCATAACACTGACATTTCAGGAAACATTCTTAACATATTAACCACCAGCAATTTCTTCAAAGAGATCGCACGCCAACTTGCTTCTTATGTCGTGTGCATTTGCATCAGCAATATTGGACATGTCTTTAATCCCCATTGAATGGCATTCAAGCATCTTCAACACGAAAAGAGCACAGTTCCTCATCCATAAGGTCCTAGGGATATCTTTTCCTTTGAGTTCCTCAAGCTCATAAGGAACTCGATCCTCATCCATAACAGCTTTGTTTGCAGCAGCACACATAAGAACTGGCAGCATCTCTGCACAAATAACAAAATTATATATCTTCCTAAATAAGTTTCATTTTCTAGAAAAGGTCAGTTTTCATCATTTGTTCATTTCAGAAGTATTTCCGAAATAAGTTATTTATGTTCCGAAATAAGTTATATATGTTCCGAAAGGATCAGTATTCATCATTTTCGGAAGTATTTCCGAAATAAGTGATATATCTTCCGAAATACGTTTCAATAAAGGATCATTTTGAATCATTTGTTAATTTAGGAAAATGAATTGATATAAAGTAGAGTTATACCTGCAAATTGTGTCACATGATCAAGAACAATATCCGTTTCCTCGGTCGGATGCCCACACATTGCTATCGTGACTTTGCGCTTCTTCAGATTTATTGCCATCCCTATCCAATGGCTGCTCTTGAAAGTCATGCCATAGATAACATCAACATCGGTTCCCCATATTTTACTTGGATGCATCTTCCCACTCGGGACTAGAACAATATCGTCTGTAAAGCCATGATTTTTTTGATCCTTTTTAGCTTTTTTGAAGCTTTCATAGCTTGATGACAGTATCTCAAAGAATTCTTGGTTGATGAATGTAGCTCTTAGGAGATGGTTGTTGTGGAAGTATGCAGCATAGTTATTATTTCTCTTTGCCAACATTGATAGTGTTGCTGAAATGTGCTGATACAGGCATTTTGATATTTTAGGAAAGAGTCAAACGCATTTACGAATGCCTTCGTAAAACCAGTTTTTAAAGTAATTACCTCATATGTCATAGGAATTTCCGGATTCTCTAGTCTAGTAAACCATGATGCTGATACAGACTTTCCATCAATCATGATTCTGCATTTATTAGTTGAAACCAATTAGTAACACCTAAGAATTTCTTATTATCGATGTATAAGTTTTAAAGATGTACCAACCTTTGTCCTTTTTTGTTCTTCCAATCAAACAATCTTGTAATCTTTTTCATATCAGGTGTGAGGAAAGGATCTAATAATGGATTTACCACCGGAGTTATCTTTAACGCCGGGTTTTTTGGAGCACGGTACGGAGTCTTGCTAGACTTAGATACTTTGACTTCGCGAGTTGTCCGTCTTAAGAAAACTCCCCCAGGCTGATTTGAAGTTTCTTTCTTCAACCTTTTCTTAGCATTTTCCACAGCGTCATCCTCTTTCTTGGTTTCAGCTTGTTTTCTTTTTGTAACACCAGCATTCTTCTTTGATGCTTCCACCTCATGTGCCTTATCACATTTCTGGTAGATAAGAACCTGTGGTTGCCAGCGTCCTTTCTCACACTTAGAAATTACTTCATTCCAGCCATTGATCACCTGAAGATATTACATAAAATGAGTGGGAATAGTGTATATGACTTCAAAGTCAAAAGTGTATTTCAAATAGTCTTATTACCTTCACATTTTTGTCATCGTACATGACCCACTGATCGCGTAACCCGTGGCCATGTCTATATGCAAAGCATTGATAATGCTTTCCATAATAACAAACCTGGATTTGCAGAGAAATAGCAAAAAGATCAATGTCCAGACGGAAAACACAAATTAAGTTTGAAAACATGTAGTTAATTAAATTACAACACGTACCATGGAAGCTAAGCTATATGTGGTTTTAGACTCCAGACCTCGGTACATGATGCTGATGTCAATCTCGGTTTTCAATACTGCAAGATTAGCTGCTATGACTTCTACAGCCTCGTTGCTATCTTGCCAACCTAAAACTGGCAGCCACAATATAAATAGAGCGTTAAGACATATATTTAGCAGTGATCTAAAATAGGTTTCCTATCATCAGACTCCTAAAAAAAAGAGTTTTACCTATAGTAAAAACATGTGGGGGAGTACTGAGAAATTTGTGTACATGGTTGCGTTTCCCACAACCACCAGCTTCAGTATCACATGACAGTGGATCGTCTGTACCCACAAGATCCAGAAGTTCTTCGAATGATTTCTTAGCGTGTTTAACCTATTAATAATAAAGTGGTGCAAAACCACAGTTAATTACCCAATAAAATAAGTGAAAAATCAAGTCTATTGAACACTCATATGACACTTTCATGGTCTGCAGGGCAATAGTGTTGATGTAATGGAAAAGGGAAGTGAACTTAAAACGCCTGGACTTCAGCTCACATCTGTCGCAAATCATTTGCTCTAAAATATCCATGCCAAATAGAGAATGGATAATACATGTGCGGGTGGCACAGTCCCATGAACCCGTACAGTTGCTCTCCAAAGATTTTGGTTCAGACACGCTTGAGTTCGGAGCAAATGAGTCATGAAAGCATTTGAAAATGAAATCCATTACTTCTGAAGCATCGTTCATCTGAGTTTGTCCACCAAATGACGTACAAGTTTAGGCTACTTGATATAAACAAAATCTTACTCTACTCTATATTAGGATAAACATTTAAAATCGGAAATCAATTCTTTTTACCTCATCCAAGAAACTTGGCTTCAAACTACGCAAAGCAATCTGGAGAGATGAAGGATCCACATGTTCTTTTTGTGTTTTGCTCGAACCAGCATCTAAAGCAGTGAAAATTCCATGCAATGAGCAGACAATACAAGGATCTCCCACGTGGAGGTGGTCTATTGTTGAACTCCGCAAGAACTCAGCTTGAAACATCTCCAGATTCCATAGAGACTTATATACCAAAAAAAAAAAAATTTAGCATTCAGCAAATAGAAATCTTTTAAACTGGATACTATAGAATTGATACCCAATCGGGTTATGATATGAAGGCTACCTGTATGATAACATTCAAAAAGCAATTGTATTGACCAGCTTCATTCTGAAGACCTGTGCCTAATATGGTATTAACAGGCTCTGATGGATTCTGTATTGGAACCACATGCTCTTCTTCAATCTGCAAACACGTAACGGTTTTAGGAACCTTTCATACACGTTTACGAAGTCTTTACTAAATTGTTTTAAAATACATGTTTAAAATCCCATGAACAAATGCGTGAAACATGAGCAAGGTAAAAATAAAAAAAATGCATACGCATATTTGTGCAAGTCATACAATTTAAGGTCATTTGAACAATAAATTCGGTTTAAGTTTTTACCTGTTGTTGGTCAGCATTCACTTCTTTGATGGCGTTGAAGATAATTCCATCGGCCATGTTCGTCTGTTCTGGCTGCCATGATGGAGTTTGGGTTTTTCCATCAGGACAAGAGAAAAAACAATCCTCTAATGAAGTCTGATCCTTTGATGGACTAAACAAAGAGGACTGTATCGGAGAAAACACAGGCTCTGAACCAGTCTACAGACACACAACCGTTTTAGGGTACTTTCATACACCTTTATGTAGACTTTTCTAAATGTTCAAAATATATTTCAAAAACACATAAGTATTTCCGAAATAAGTTATATATGTTCCGAAATAAGTTATATATGTTCCGAAAGGGTCAGTATTCATCATTTATTCATTTCGGAAGTATTTCTGAAATAAGTTATATATCTTCCGAAATACGTTATATATTTCCAAGAAATGATCAGTTTTCATCATTTATTCATTTCTGAAGTATTTCTGAAATAAGTTATATATCTTCCGAAATACGTTATATATTTCCAAGAAAGGGTCAGTATTCATCATTTATTCATTTCAGAAGTATTTCCGAAATAAGTTATATATCTTCCTAAATACGTTTCAATAAAGAAACCTTACCTCAACATGTAAATCCTCATGTGCTTGGGTCAACTCAACTGTTTGGGTTCCGCCATCGGCACGAATTTCATCTGTTGGTGTTTCCTATAGATTTTAAGAAAATACACAAATTGTAACAAGATAGGTTTTAGATGTTTTAAAATTCTATTTTTGTAAAACCAGAAATTGTACCTCAACAATCGAATCGTATGTTTGATTTATATCATGTGTTTGGTCATAAGGATTTAACACGCTTTCGCATTGCTTGTCTTCTTCTATCTGCAAACACATAACGGTTTTCGGAAATTTTCAAAAACGTTTAGGAAAATTTTACTAAACATTTAAAATACATGTCAAAAACCCAGAAACCTTACCTCAACAGGGGAATCACCATGTGTATGGGTCAATTCCTCCATTTCAGTATGTAGGATAGTTGGCGAATTTGTAGATGGATAGATATTACCATCTTTGTCTTGATGCTATAAAAAAAAAACCAAAAAAACAAAAAAACTCGAAGTTTTAAGAAATCTTTCCTAAATTCTAAGAAGGAGAGTTTGAAAGGAAACGAAATCCTGAGAACATTACCTGCTCATTCGCATTGTCCCCAGGCTGGCTACATATATTGATCTGATCCAAACCATCTGATTGCGAGCTTACGTTTACTTTAGGATTCAGATTCCCTTCATCATTTGATTTTTCTTGACGTGAAGGAGGATTCTCTTTTATTCCCAGCATTTCCTCTATTTTAGTCAAGCGACTATTGATCTTATTGAAACCTTCATCAACTATCTTGCAGAGATCATTTAACTTTGACATGAAGCACTCTCCCGAATCAGATGATGGTCCTGCTGTCTCTGTGTCTGGAAATCGATAAGATGTCATGTTCACTTGATCCATCGCATCAACAAAATCCAGAGTTCCTCTCGTCCAATCTTTGGAGGTCATCCTGTAGCCTTTCTTGACAGCATTAACCATTGTATACAAATCCTCATCGTCACTGTCTTCCAACGAGACATTGTCCTCTGGATCTTCTGGTATTGGAGGTAAAATGCAATGGACCTTCAGCTACACAACATAAAATCAAATATGAATCCCAAATTGAGAAATCCAGTGAGGTGAACAAGCTAAAATCTGAAACTAAATCAAATAAAATGAAGAACTTACATCTCGAACGTTTTCAACGCTCGTAACTTGGACAATCTTTGGATTTGATGTATAAACGTATTTCTCACAGAGGAAAGGGGACATCAGCCCTTCACTTCTTACCGTGCTGAAGGCAATCTGCAACGAAGGCACATATTCCAGAATCCACATGTGGAAAGCATACGGGAATCCGTGTATATCGTACCAGCTCTTCTTCAAATATGAAGGTACACGCTTATTGATCTGCTCCAGTAGTGAAAGGACCGCACCGCAAAAAATTTTGCATAATAATTAATTAACAAAGATAAACAATCATTAACTCATAATTAATTAAACAACCATTAATTAATTATTACACTCAGGTTAACGATTCTATACAACAACAACAACAACAACAAAAGCAAGCCCCCCGGGTCCTAATCATCCTCTCTTCACCGCCTCGATTCCACGATCACGCCACATCTTTACCTGCATCGACAAAAGTGATGCATCAACATTTGGCTAACCAAATGCTGAGTGAGATTGATCATCCCAACAACAGGCCACCAATTAACAATCAACAATTACAATTATTAACACAACATTCATCACAGAACAACCGGTATCGATCGATACCCCCGTGGTATCGATCGATGCCCACGCAACACGTGTCACCCGACTAGGGTTTAGTATCGATCGACACCCAAAACCCTACATTGGTATCGGTCGATACCACACGACTCAGTCCTTATCCCAAAGGATCAGTATCGATCGATACCCACCTGGTATCGGTCGATACCCTCGCGACCT